>JABUQX010018406.1:27500-32500 GCA_015478945.1 Trachelipus rathkii
ACAGGACGGGTTTATATATTATTTCACTTCGACTTATGCTAAAATTTTGCTTGCGCAAATCTTAGCATAAGTATGAACATAAATTAATATTTTTACAGTTATAATGGAGTTCTACCACATATATATCTATATATATATATATATATATATATATATATATATATATATATATATATATATATATATATATATATATATATATATATATATATATATATATATTTATTTATATAGATATATATATATATATATATATATATATATATATATATTCAAGGGCGTACGGTAGGGGTTTTTAGGGGGTCAGAACTTCCGAAATTTTCCAATGAAATTTTTTTTTACGACTTCCAAATTTTTCTTTGAGTTTAAATCTTTGTTTATCTTTTCCATATATATATATATATATATATATATATATATATATATATATATATATATATATATATATATATATATATATATATATATATATGTATACATATATCATATATTTGTATATATATATATATATATATATATATATATATATATATATATATATATATATATTAATATATATATATATATATATATATATATATATATATATATATATATATATATATATATATATATATATATATATATACATATATATTATTATTATTATATTATTTATATATATATTATTATATATATATATATTATTATATATATTATTATATTATTATTATTTATATATATATATCTATACATATATATATATATATTTGTAATATATATCTCTACTTAGATATATTTAAATATCTATCTATATATATATAGTTCCTCCTTAAATTTTTTGAATTCTTTCGACTCTACAACTGAGAGAAATAGTATTTAAAGTATATATATATATATATATATATATATATATATATATATATATATATATTATGTTATATATATATATATATATATATATATATATATATATATATATATATATATATATATATATATATATACCGTGAAAGTAATAACCTTGAACGAGTCGAAAAAATCGATACACGCATCGTATCGATTTTGAGTCGAAATCGATTCCCGTAGGAAATCGATTTTTACGCACGCGAGCATGCACACACGAGGTTACGTGTCCGTACGCCCCCCCGAGGGGGGCACTGCCCCCTAAAAATTTAAATGATCGTAGAAGATTGAAATTTGGAGAAAGGATTCGGAGCCCGGAACCGGAGTCGGATTCGGACCCGGATTCGGATTCGGAGCCGGTGCTGGCTCCGGTGCGTTGCCGAGTTAGTAAATATTTGTATAATAATACAGTATTGGTGTCCTTATATATGTTATTGAACCCCGTAGATCTCGAATATGATGGTTATAAGTTCGTAATGGGTGTCTGGGGACCCCCCCTGAAGGGGGGTTCCCAGAAAAAATGGACGAAATGAATAAGAGAAGTGGAGAAAGGAGTCGAAATAGGAGTCAGAGAAGGAAGAAGTCGGAGAAGGAGTCTGAATCAGAGGAGTCGGAGTTGACAACGGAACCGGTGCTGGAGCCGGTGCGGTGCTGTGTTAATAAATATTCGTTTAGTCCCATATTGGTATCAAAATATATGTTTATAAGGTCGTAGAACTCGAATATGAGGGTTGTTAGTTCGCAAAGGGTGTCTGTGGCCCCCAGAGGGAGGTTTTCCCAGAAGAAATGCACGGAGCGCAAAACAGAAGAAGATGAAGGAAGGAAGAAGAAAGAAAGAAGGAAGGAGGAGGGATGGAGGAAGAAGACTAAGAAGGAGACAAAGTTGATACCGACACCGGTGCTGGAGTCGGTGCGGTTCTGAGTTAGTAAACATTCGTTTAGCATCAGACTGACATTTCTATTTTCAAAATCTCGTTTTCTTTTTATAAACGTCAAATAAAATATATTGTTTGCTATTTTATTTTATAAGTTTCATTTTACATTTGTTCTTTGCGTTTAATTTTTGTTTTCAATTTAAAAAAAATTTAATTTATTTTCAAATTTTTATTATTTTTTATTTCTTTTTAATTTATTTTATTTAAAAAATATAATTTTTACTAAAACTTTTATGCTTTTCATGTTTATAACTTTAAAAAATTGCGTTTTTACACACTTTAAAGCAGTAAATCAGTAAATCAGTAAATCAGACCACCCACCCTACCCTTCCCCACCCCTTCCTGATCTGTTGATCTATTGATCTATTGATTCAAGTCATATTTTTACCAAAATTGTTGTTTTACATACCCTAAAGCAGTAAATCAGTAAATCAGCAAATCAAACTACCCCACCCTACCCTCCCAAAACCACCCGTGATCTATTGATCTATTGATTAAAGGCATATTTTGTATAACATAACACAAAACTTTTATTAATTTTTGTTTTAATCATTTTTGTTTTTACTTTTTTATTATTTTTTTATGTTTATAACTTAAAAAAATTTGCATTTTACATACCCTAAAGCAGTAAATCAGAAAATCAGTAAATCAAACCACCCACCCAACCTCCCCATCCAAACCCATGATCTATTAATCTATTGATCTATGTTCTATTGATCTATTGATTTAAGTCATATTTTTTTACTAAAATTGTTGTTTTACATACCCTAAAACAGTAAATCATTAAATCAAATCACCCTCCCCCGCATCCTTCTGCCCATCCATGATCTATTGATCTATTGATCTATTGATCTATTGATCTATTGATCTATTGATCTATTGATTGAAGTCATATTTTTTACTAAAATTGTTATGTTTTACATACCCTAAAGCAGTAAATCAGTAAATCCGTAAATCAAACCACCCCACCCTACACTTCTCACCCCACCAGTGATCTATTGATCTATTGATTCAAGGCATATTTTGTATAACATAACACAAAACTTTTACTGATTTTTGTTTAAATTATTTTTGTTTTCACTAAATTTTTTATTCTTTTTTTGTTTATAACTTAAATAATTTGAGTTTTACATACCATAAAGCAATAAATCAGTAAATCACTAAATCAAACTACCCACCTAACCTCCCCATCCCCATCTATAATCTATTTGTCTATTGATCTATTGGTTTAAGTCATATTTTTACTAAAACTGTTATTTTTTACATACCCTAAAGCAGTAAATCAGTAAATCAAACCACCCTCCCCTGCATCCTCCTGCCCATTCATGATCTATTGATCTATAGATCAATTGACTCAAGTCATATTTTTTACTAAAATTTTTATGTTTTACACACCCTAAAGCAGTAAATCAAACCACCCTCCCCCGCATCCTCCTGCCCATCCATGATCTATTGATACATTGAGCTATTGATCAATGTATCAATAGATCTATTGATTCAAGTCATATTTTTTACTGAAATTATGTTTTACATACCCTAAAGCAGTAAATCAGTAAATCAGTAAATCAAACCAACCTCACCCGCATCCTCTGCCCATCCATGATCTATTGATATATTGATCTATTGATCTATTGATCTATTCATCTATTGATTCGTCATATTTTGTTACATAAAGGCACAGCCCTTTGGGCTGTTAGATAAGGCGGTTACATAAGGGCACAGCCCTTTGGGATGTGCCCTTACCGCTTCTCGTTATGTATAGTAAAGATCGAGATTATGATGATGAGTGAGCGCATTCGGGAAAGCTTTTGTATAAACATGAAAGTATCCCTAATGATAAGCCTACAGTGTAAGCCTAACTGAACACCTGTGTCATATAGCATCAAACCTTGGTAAGTATGATAGTTAGTTTCTTTGTAGGGGTGTAAGGGAGTAGGTTACGCTTTGTGATGCTGTGATAGTTACTTTACTGATATTAATCAGTGTACTTTGTTAATGTTGACTGTTTATTCGTACGTAAGGTATGTTATGTTCTTAGTTTAGGTGATATTATGTTAGCTTTACGGTTATTAAAACTTTGTTATGATTATTAAATACTACTACTACTACTACTACTACTAATAATAATAATAATAATAATAATAATAATAATAATAATAATAATAATAATAATAATAATAATAATAATAATAATAATAATATAATAATAATAATAATAATAATAATAATAATAATAATAATAATAATAATAATAATAATAATAATAATAATAATAATAATAATAATAATAATAATAATAATAATAATTGAAAGCTTACAGTTATGCCAAATCGTCTCTGTATGATGCGCTGTGTCCAAACCAACCAGTTTGTCTATAGTAAAGCTTGAGATTGTTATACTTCGTGAATAAACTATACAATACGTTCACTGTATCCTTATTAAAAAAATTCCCTTATTGTGTTGTTGGTAAAATGAAGCTATTTGAAACCTAATATATATCACTGGTCTTGGGTGCAAAAATATACCTCTACCTTAGGGTCAGATGCAAAAGCAAAAAAAAAACCTGATACGGCTTTATTTATTATTAACTATTCTGTGCGTGCAACGAAATTACCTTACTACAATAAAGGAAAAAATAAAGAAAAAATATATAATTACCAGGGATAAAAAAGGCACTGTAGAAATTTTCACAAGTTCCAAGCACTGCCATTTAAAATAGAATGATTTTGGAGGCTTAGATGCTCGGCCGGTCGAACTGGAGAGAGGGAGAACCGGGGAAATGGGGGGATTATTTTGCTTGGAAGATAGCGAAAAACTTCCAGTTGCTAACTGGAGAAAGAAATCGGTAATTTATTTGTTTTCTTCTGAGAATTTAAAACACTTTAGAGTTTCAAGAATAAGAGATAATATAAAATGAATGAACAGAAGAGTATTCAAAACATTAAATAAATTAAAATCGATTGGAAATAGCGAACTATCATAAATCCGGATTGGCAACCTTGAAAGAAATTATCTAGAGGGAGGAAGAGGATCACGTCATTTGCCTCAGTCAGGCAGCGATGTAGAACAAAAAAAATTAAACAAAGACGAAGTGATGAAATAGAAATTTTTGAGCCGGCAGAAAATTGAGAGAGTAGATAAACAAAAAAATAGAATATTTTCTCTATTGTTGATCTATAA
>JABUQX010018406.1:37500-42500 GCA_015478945.1 Trachelipus rathkii
TACTCTCTCACTTGGAACTAGTTTGAGGACAGGCCAAGTATTTGATATTTCCTTACAGAATTTACTTAATCGTGGAGTAAACTTGTTGCCTAACTTTCCACCAACTGATAGGATCATCATTTATATCTAGTCGTTTTCTTGGTGATAGTTTTCAATCATTTGCACTTCATCTTTTGGTAATGCGTGTGCTTCTTCATCAATACTGACTAGAAATTCTTCCATTGAATCTGTTATTGATTTACTTGAAGAAGGTGTTGGTTCTGTAGATTTAGCTTTTTTCCTTTTAATGGGTGGTGAATTAATAAACTGGTCGGATTGAAGTTTTTCAACTGCAACACAAAGTGACGATTTAACTTGTTCTAATATTGTGTTACTAAAAAAAATATATAAATAATATATATATATATATATATATATATATATATATATATATATATTAATATAATATATATATATATATATATATATATATATATATATATATATATATATATATATACATATATATATATATATATATCTTCTTTCTTTCTATATATATATTATATATATATATATATTATATATATATATATATATATATATATATATATATATATATATATATATATATATATATATATATATATATATATATATATATATATATATATATATCGAGTTTTAGCTACAATCTATTATTATAATTGCTACCAGGGTGCGGGACAGGGACCCAACTCAAATGCACTCCACCAACCTCTTTCCCCAACCTCCGACCTTAATGAAAGCGTTTGCAATGGATTGTATTTTTTGCACTAGGATTGAAATTCAAATATAAGAAGGTTGTGCTTGAGAAACATTAATTTTTCTGCTGAGAGTCTATTTCTCTTTTTATCATATATTAGCCTAGCATTACTAAATACTCTCTCACTTGGAGCACTAGTTGGAGGACAGGCCAAGTATTCCCTTGTAAGTTGCCCAATCAGTAGGGTAAACATTTGTAACTTTCCGCAACTGATAGGATCATCATTTTGTATCAAGTCGTTTTTCTTGGTGATAGTTTTCAATCAGTTTTGCACTTCATCTTTTGGTAATGCGTGTGTTTCATAATGGACTGTAGAAATTCTTCCATTGAATCTGTATTGATTTATTTGTAGAAGGTGTTGGTTCTGTAGATTTCGTTTTTTCCTTTTAATGGGTGGCGAATTAATAGACTGTTCTGATTGAAGTTTTTCAACTGCAACACAAAGTGACGATTTAACTTGTTCTAATATTGTGTTACAAAAAAAAAACTTGCCTTTATAACGGGGATCTAAGTAAGTTGCAATAGTATGAAAGGTCATTAATTTCCACAGAAGCAAAGCGTTTTTTAGCTCTAGTTCTATTACATCTTTCATTCTTTTTAACCGTCATCATTTTCATTTGAAGATGGTTCAAAATGCTTCCTTAGCGTTGAGATTAATGGTATTACATCGGAGACAGAAGCTGTAGAGGCGCTTTTTTTGGCATCCCTAATCTCATGTGACTCTGTTGACTCAAATTATTATGAACTTCATGCTGTGAGATCAGGAGTCATCATTACACAGTTGAGTCGAGTCACATGTCTCTCATTTAAAGTTTGCGTTCAGATTCATCTTAAGTATTTTTTATTATAAAATTCTTTATCAAATTTCGACAATAAATATCCGCGCAACATCCGCAGGGCAAAGCGCGGATGCGGATGCGGATGCGGATCTTTAATAATGTGCGGATGCTCCGCGGATGCTGATATTTTTATATATAAAATATATATATATATATATATATATATATATATATATATATATATATATATATATATATATAGCAAGTTAATAATAATATAATATATATATATATCTAAATATGTAAAATGTTTAAATATATATGCTTTATGTATGTATAATAATAATAACCATTAATAACCTTATATATATTTATGTAACTATATATATATATATGTAATAATAACATATATATATATATATATGTAATAATATATATATATATATATAAATTTATTTAAATAACAACTCAAAAGCAACATAGTCGATAACCAAGATATATATATATATATGTATATATACTATATATATATATATATATATATATAACTCATCTTCTTTATTCTCTTATTTCTTCTTTCTTCTATAATAATATATATATATAACATATATATATATATATCTTCACTGCTATATATATAGAGAGAGAGAGAGAGAGAGAGAGAGAGAAAATGCTTGGGTAATAGCTATTACGTTTTTTCCTCATTTTATCAATTCTTCCCACACCTAACACGGCCTTAAGATTATCCATCTGAACACAATGAACTTTAAATCTACTCCTCTTATTCCAGACTATAGTCTCACTACTATATATTAAAAACAAATAACAACACACCCTCATGTAAAACCTTAGCGTGCTCAAGACTTAATCCCTTTACATTCACCAACGATTTAACTGCGCCAGCCACCTTCCCGCCGTTCACAACTTTCCTACTATACTCTGCATCATCCGTTCCCTTATCATCCAAAGTATATGCTATATATTTAAAACTCAAACACTTATTCCAGCTGCTCATTATCTAACATAACTTCGCAGCTAGGACTGACCTCACTCACAACCATAACCTTACTCTTATCTACGCTTACTTTCAATCCCCTCCTTTTACACACCCTGCCAAATCTCTCCACCAAACCTCTTTTCAGATTAGCCACACAAAACCAAATCATACACATATAATAAGTAAGGCACCCTCAACTCACCTCCATTCTCCAGCATTCTAACACCATTTCATGCCACTCCCTAGCTCTAATTCTTTCATAACCTCATCATCCATATACAAATTGAATAACCAAGGGGTCATAACACATCACCGATTCACTCCGCTATTAAACCAATCACTTTTGACTCCAATTATTCTTACACACGCATCACTATCATCATTCATACAAAAACATATAAATATATATATATATATATATATATATATATATATATATATATATATATATATATATATATATATATATATATATATATTATATATATATATATATATATATATATATATATATATATATATATATATATATATATATATATATATATATATATATATATCATCTTTTTGGTAGAAAAAATGTCCGAGGCTAACAAGGAGTTTTAACCTGCATCAGAGCTTTCAACAGAGAGAGAGGAATCCATTCAAGCCCCACATCAAACAACAACGACAACAGCTAAAACAATACAAACATCACGGAGATGCTATGCTTAAAAACAACAGCGACCACACTGGAACTTACTAAGATTGGCCGTCTGAACACATTGAACTTTAGATCTTCACCTCTTATTACAGACCATAGTCTTACTACCATACATTAACACAGGTAAGAACACATCCTCATGTAACACCCCAGCTCACTCAAGACTTAGTCCATATATACATCCACCAACGATTTACCCTTACCAACTTCCTACCCTTAGATTAGATTAGATTAGATTAGATTGTTAGGGTGGTGGTCTCTATTGAGGCCCCTTGTCACTGCGACCCACTTGGATCTTTTGTGACACGCCCTTGTCTATTAAAATTCCTGGTTCATCCCGATTTTCCGCAGGAATTTCAGGACTCTTCCAGGAGACGAAGTTTTGATATCGTAAGGCTTCAGTACATCCCTCTGCCAATACCAATATCTTTGCCAGCTTAAAGCTTCGCAATTACATAGAATGTGTTCTGCCGTTTCTACTGCTTCACGGCAGTATCGGCATGAATCACATTCAACTTTTCCCATTTTCTTAAGGTGATATCTGACTGGCCCATGTCCAGTCAGAATTCCAGTCAAAAGTCGAAGATCAGATCTACTCAGAGCAAGCACTTCTTTTGCCTTTCTCGGAGAAAGATCAATCAGATCTTTAGCTTGTCTGAGACCAGGGATGCTTGTCCAGTAATTGGTCATGGCTTTGTGTTCCCATTGTGTCAGAGATTCTTTAATGTGGGCCTTAGAAAGTCCACAGAAGGGTTCCGGACCACAGTAGGCGGTTCTGGCTCCTTCCTTAGCGAGGCGATCAGCCTCCTCATTGCCTGGTACACCTTGATGCCCCGGCACCCACATCAGATTAACTCTGTTGTGTTGAGCCAGTTGCTGTAGGGTACGTTGACATTCCCAAACCAGTTTGGAGTCATACATGCAGGAGCTCAGAGCCCCGATAGCCGCCTGACTATCAGTTGCCACAGAGATCTTTGCCCCTCGCATCCCTCTTTCTAGGTTTATTCTGGCACATGCCATTATAGCGTAAATCTCTGCCTGAAAGATGGTGGGAAAAGCGCCCAGGGCTATACTGCACCTGCAGTTGGGTCCGACCAGTCCCGCGCCAGTCCCGCCATGCTCAGTCCATCAATGACCTTACTGGGTCAGACCCTGAGTTTAATTTATAAGCCTTGAAGCTCAAGTCAGGGCTTTGTTAAAGCTTTTTTGTTTTGGCATTAAGTCCGAAACTACAATGCCCATTTGTAACTCTGGTACATCTTCCAAAAATCGAAGGTGTCCAAGTCCAGTTCTTTGTTTAATTTGACCAAGAATGGTCAGTCTGGTTGCACATGACATGGCCTCCCTCCTAATGTGCAAATGCAGAGGAAGGAGGCCTATCAGTGCCTCCATGGCTGCAGTAGGGCATGTATGCATTGCCCCTGTGATCGCTAGGCATGCAAGCCTTTGCAATCTTTGCAGTTTATTTTGTGCAGTCCTTTGTTCAACCTTCGGCCACCAAACAAGTGAGGCATAGGTGATTATAGGTCTGACTACAGTTATGTATAACCAATTGGTCATTTTAGGTTTCAGTCCCCATGTTTTGCCAAGCATTTTCCGGCATGTCCATAGGGCCATCGTACCTTTATCCACTACCCTTTTAAGGTGTGGATTCCACGTAAGTTTTTGATCTAGGATTACTCCCAGATATTTGACTTCAGTGGAAGGGTTAATAGTGACATCACCAATCTTGGGAGC
>JABUQX010018406.1:47500-50000 GCA_015478945.1 Trachelipus rathkii
TTGTATAATATCTTGTATATAGGTATATCTGTTAAAACGGATCATGATATACACACGGTAAAACACTTAGTGAAAATAGAACACTTTTAAGACAGGCCACAGAACTAGTTCAACGTTTAATACCTAAAACGACTATTGTTTTAAAATGAGTTTAGACCTACAAGTTAATATAACATTCCTGTTCAAATTCAGCTTTAGAATGATAAGATAATTTATTCTTCCATGCACATAAATAAACGTATAAGAGACAATGGTTATTGATCCAGTCATAGGATAAGCTGAGTGCAGACGAGGTATATTTCAACCAGTTATAGTAAAGGTAAAAAGGAGATAAGGGTTACAACGACCAATCACAAGAAAGGTAAATATTATCTTCTTATCAGCTCAAAAGGGTCTCACTGAATCAATATGTTTCAGATTAAATAACATATATGTTGGAGGCTTATTTCTATGATGTTATCAAGCTTTGTTCTGTCTTGTCATGAAACCTTTTCTGCCTTATCAACGTGTTTACCGTAGATAACAAATGTATCATCGGAATAGCATGAGTATTTATATATATATATAAATATATATGGCAATATGTAATCGAAAAATATATATATATATATATATAACTATATATATATGCTATAATATATATATATAACCTTGTAATATATTTATATTTAATAATAATGTAACAATAAACTCATATAATAGCTATATATATATAATAATGATTAAAGCAGTAAAGCCGTACCACCGAGAGGAGGGGGAGAGGGGGCCACTTCGGGTCTATTTGCTAAACGAACTTTTGAACTTACGTCTTTAGGGTATGTAAAAACATACGAAAAGACATAAAGCACAACGGTTCAAATGCGTAACAGGGGCTAGCGACACATATGTCTTACGGCGTTAAGGTCTATAAAAAGTGTTTTTATTAAAATTATAAATGGGCTTTAATAAAACTTATTTTGGTTCCTACACATACAAAGTGTTCTTCAAATTTAAATAAAAATAATAATATTTTTAAAAGAAAAAATCAAATAATAATAGTAATAATGAAAATAATAATAATAATAATAATAATAATAATAATAATAATAATAATAATAATAATAATAATAATAATAATAATAATAATAATAATAATAATAATAATAATAATAATAATAATAATAAAAACAAAAAAAAACACAATTTGTTTTCAATCCTTAAAAACGAGCTGTTGTGAGTTTTAAATTTAAAATAATAAAAAGATAAATAATAATAATAATGAAAATAAAATTAACTTTAATAATAATTACAATAGTAACAATGCTGTTTTTGTTGCTGTTTTAACATTCAAAGTAATAACGATAATAATAATAATAATAAAAATAATAATAATAATAATAATAATAATAATAATAATAATAATAATAATAATAATAATAATAATAATAATAATAATAATAATAATAATAATAATAATAATAATAATAATAACAAGGTTGTTTTTGTTGTTGTTTTAACATTCAAAGTAATAACGATAATAATAATAATAAAAAATAGTAATAATATTTTTGTTGTTGAAATAATAATAATAATAATAATAATAATAATAATAATAATAATAATAATAATAATAATAATAATAATAATAATAATAATAATAATAATAATAATAATAATAATAATAATAAAAATAATAATAATAATAATAATAAAAAAATAATAACGAATTGTTTTTTCAAGTTTTAAGTTCAACGTTTGTTTTACGAACTGTTGTAAAGTAATAATAATAATAAAAACATAATTTGTTATGTTAAATGTTTTCCAACTTAAAAAATTAAATAATAATAAAAATAATAATAATATTTTCAATAAATGTCAAATAAAAATAATAGTAATATTTTAAATGAAAATTCCAATAATAATTGAAATAATAATAATAATGATTTATTCAAAGAACACATTTTCAATCTTTAAAATAATAGTAAAAATAATAATAATAAAAATATTTTAAAATAAAATTCAATAAGAGCATTACACGGGATAATAAAGCCGAGTGAAATTTAGGCTTAAAGGAGATAACATTGTTTTTCAATTTTTATTTACATCAGAGTTACCTTGTGCCCAGGAATTAGGCCTAAAGTAAACATTTCATCACATTTAACAGAAAGAGACGCGTCTTTGTTGTAGACTCGTCAGTCTCATCCCGGCTGGGATTGTGCATATTTGTGGGTTATTGGTGCTGGTTTATCAATGTGTATAGGTAATTAAAAATAATTATAATAATGATAAAAATATTTTATATTATTCAATGAACTTATTTTATGCTAGCTTGGAGCTCTTTTACTGTTATTGTTGTTTTAAAAAAATAATAAAGTAGTATATGATGGAGCTTCAAATATACTAATGCAGGGTGTAGCTTGACGGACAATGTGATAATAATAATAATAATAATAATAATAATAATAATAATAATAATAATAATAATAATAATCATAATAATAATAATAATAATAATAATAAT
>JABUQX010018406.1:57500-60000 GCA_015478945.1 Trachelipus rathkii
TATATATATATATATATATATATATATATATATATATAACTAACCAATATATATATAATAATATATATATATATATATATATATCAACTAACTGTAATAATATGTAATAGCCAACTATATATATATGTATAATAAGCAACTCCTTAAAAGGATTTTTTACATATAACTAATAATCTAACTATATATGACATATAAGTTAAATCTTTCTTAACCTCTCGCGCTCGGCGGAGCGGATTACGTTCGCTAAACTTGTTCCGACGTACACGCCTAGCCAGGAGTTCGAATCGGGACGCGACTTTCGTTTTGAATGACCACTCCTGGGTCGCGATAGAGTCAGCCCGGAGTTTGCTGTGACGCTGCGTCAAGTCGAGTCCGATGCCCTACGTGGAGCCTCATAGAGTGGAGAGGGCCGGAGTGGAGGAAGCAGTCACCGAGAGTGGTGGTGGTGGTGGGGTGCTGAGCAGTTGGGCGAGATACAGGGTTCGGTGTACATCAAGAGCAGTTGCAGAAACGTCTAATGAAAGAGCGTGAGCACACGGGTAATGAACGATGATGATTTTTTGATTTTTGTACTCAGCGTTATCCAATTTCCAAACCCATTTTTTGGGGGTATTTAAATGTGAAAAATTTATATATTTTTTTCTACTCCTCCGATCGACATAAAATTTTCAGGGTATATGTATTCGGAAGAGATGCACATTTTTTACTTAGATAATTTCTTTGTATATGAAATAGATTTGGATTTGTTTTTTGAACAAATTTTCAGAAAAAAAAAAATTTTTGGAAATTGTTTTAAAATTTTTTTTTTGAGTATACCAAAAAAATATCTACGTAAAAAAGATGCATCTTGCCCGATTATACAAGCCCTGAAGTTTTCATGTTGATCGGATGAGTAGGAAAAAAATATATCAATTTTTCACTTTTCAAATCTAAAAAAAAGGGGTTTGGAAATTGGACAACGCTGAGCACAAAAATCAAAAAATCGAAAAATCATCAATGATAATTGTAGGTAATGGACCCATCTATATATATTTTAAGTTTAAAGTCATTTCGAAAAAAAGTCTGGGTGTAGATTCAAAAAATGTCAAAAACCTGGATTTTGAAAAATTGAAAATTCTGAAAGAATGAATACAGTCACAGAAAAACACCCGAAAACAACGTTTTAGAGGGTAAAAAAGCTTCAGTTTGGTGTTTATAGGGTCAAAATCGGCTGAAGATTTCTAATTTTATGTTCATTTTTATGGGGGGTGAAAATGGGGCTCAGCCCTAGCCAATAATTGGATCTTCCTCTTAACAGTTACACTCTTATTTTCCTAAAATTTTGCAAGACGGTGCATACACAGCTACATCTTTGAAGCACATTCAAGTAAGTGTTGAGTGCTTATTTTTGAATTTAAAAAAGTAATGGGATCGAATCTAAGGGCACAGTGAAAATATGATTTTACTGAACCAATTTTATTTTTAAGAAATATTTGTTTTGCATAAAGGTATATTGCATATGTTCATATAATTTAAAGGGAAATTACTTGATAAGTTAGGAAGAAAGCCAATTATAATTAATTTTATAATTTTTTTAAATTCTATAAAATATGTTAAATGTGAAATTAACAACCAATTCTTTTATAGTGCCATAAAACTTACAGAAATTAGAGAATTAATGACATCATGGGTAAATGTAGATGAAATTTTAACTAAGAGCTGGAGTCGGAGTCGGAGTCGGAGTAAGAGTCGGAGTCGGAGTCGGAGTCGGAGTTGGAGTTGGAGTCGGAGTCGGAGTCGGAGTCGGAGTAAGAGTCGGAGTCGGAGTCGGAGTCGGAGTCGGAGTCGGAGTCAAAGTCAAAGTCAAAGTCGGAGTCGGAGTCGGAGTCAAAGTCAAAGTCGGAGTCGGAGTCGGAGCTGGTTAATTTTAAAATAATGAATTCGGATCTGGCAAAAACATTTACCGGCTCTCCAGTTCTGAATTCTAAACTGCTTCTACAGTTTCCGACAACTTACAAAATAATGTGAAACGATGTTTCGGTCAATGGTAACAGCTAAAAGAAAAGCTTAAAAGAAGAACCGTCTTTTTCAACTCGAAAAGAAATTTATTTGCACTCAATCGAAAACCTTGCAACGTAATAAAGAAGTTGTTGCAAGAATACCTTTCAATGTCACAAATTTAAAAAGTACGAGTATTATATAAAACTCAAAACAGCGTCCTAAATAAACTCTTTTACTCAATTTTATATTAGATAAATTGTTTCCACCAAAAATATCGAGCATTTCTTCTTTTCAAAGACTAAAAAAAAAGTTGAGTAATAATTTGGTCCAAGGAAGAAGAATTTGAAAACTTTTTCATCATTAATTAAAGCATTTATGCTGCGAAAATAACCTTACCTAAATTCATGAACATCAAAGCCTTGAACCCGTGGGGTTTCCAGAGACGTTTCAAAAACTGCGCCTTCCTTTCCTAATCAAAAGAATAAAAAAAATAGTTAATAAAATTATTAGTTTATAATAT
>JABUQX010018406.1:67500-80000 GCA_015478945.1 Trachelipus rathkii
ACTCATATATTTATTAACATTATGTTTTTTATTTTGTTTTAATACTTTTTTATTTATTTTATTTTTATTTTTTATTTTTTTTATTTTTATTTTTATTATTTTTATTATTTTATTTTATTATTTTTATTTATAGTGATTAGTGTTATTTACTTCATGCCTTTGTTTTATTATTACAATAACAAACCCAACACACCACACACACACACACGCACACTGCCACACACACACACAGTCAATACAACACACGACACACACACAGCCCTTAACTTATACCACACATTCACTAATGACACTTATACACACATCAAACTATACACTTACATTTACCGCATAGACACTTTACATTTACACTAATATATATGCGGTCACACACACACACACACACACTTACACTGATACACACACATTCACTTATGATACTTATACACACATTAACTATGACACTTACATTTATCCATAGACACTTACATTTAGACACCTACACTCACACACAGATTTACCTACACTTGCACACAGATGATTTACTACACTCACACAGATTTACTTACACTCACACACAGATTTAACTGTACAGCAGCACAGATTTACTTAGCAGCTCGCACACGAGATTTTACACACACAAACACACACACACAATACACAACACACACACCCCACGCACACTCACTTCACCACATACTAACAGTACTTAATTTATTAAACATTTTATGTTTTATTCTAAACACGTACATTATATTACTCATGTCAAATATAACTAAAATTATTTCAAAGTTTCTTCAAAACTTCTATAATAAATCAATCATTATCTTTGAACAAGAATTTATTATTAACTTGTTAATACTTTTTGTTATTTTATAAATTTATAACTATCAAGTTTTTAAAAAATTTTTTCACTAAAATTTTATGAAATTTTATTAAAACCATATATTTTACGTACCTTAAAGAATAAATCAGTAAATCATTAAGGTCAGCCCCTAGCACCTCTCTACATCAAGCTATGCCACGTTTTGTGCTATTGACTTACTGCTTTACATCATCTTTAGCCATGCTCAACGTAGTCAGATCATCAGGGAAATCTGAGGTACAGACAGAAATAAGGCTTTCTTTATCATCCATGCTACATAACATATGTATTTTATTAAAATCATTCTAAGTTTTAATATTAAAAATAACAATTATTAGCGACTTACATTTATATTTAACTCACTCGATGTATTAACTAAATACCTTTCAAAGTATTTTTTAAATCAATGTCCGGGCTAGTTTTCCATAGTGTATTATTATTATTATCTATTATTATACTATGTAACATTTGAACAATCATCACGAGAAAGAGCTACAGATAGCAGACGAGGGATGCCGGCACTGCCTTACAGATCGAATGACGACTCTCTCTGTAGAAAATAGTGTTGAAATAAATTGACTTTAGGTACCTAAATTATAGCGATTAATCCTTTTTAGTGCTTTTGGGGCGATTAAGGCCTAATTCCAGGTCAAAATATATTTCAACTGAACCTTTTTCTGTAAAATGTGGTGGAAAATGACTACGTTAGGCCTAAATTTAGGCCTAAATTTAGGAAAAGCCTCTTTCTGTAGACGGGCTAATTTAAAATCCTCATAGAGGACCAGGATCAAAAGGTAATTTCCCGTAGTAGACAAGAACTCACTCTCGGTTATTTAATCGGAGTGTTTATAAATATATTTCAAACTGAAACATGGTTTGGATCGGTAAGATCTTTTAAGCAGGTAAAAGGAAATGTTTCCTTACTTGTGATTGCCGGGGTATATCCTTATCTCTATATGCCCATCGTATGTGATTGTCGAAGAATTATTTTAATCGTCTTTTGAAAATTAACTTTGTTCTTTAAAACTTGTATTTGAGCAGGTGTTTTTTATTATCTTTTATACCCAAATCTTTTAAAATCATAGTCATTTTAGCTGTTAAACGGGGGTGCACAAGTTATCTGATTCGTATTAAAAAGTGTTTTATTTTTTATCTAAGTGTATATCCATATTTATAATAAATACTTACATTGAGGAATAATTAATAATTTCACTAGAATAGATAATAATTAATTCACTAGTTTCATAAACTAACCACAGGGTCAGCAATGAGCCCCACACCGCAAAGGCAGCCACCGTTGTGGACGGCTGGCGCGACATCATCGGGACCAGATCGCGCGCGTGCGCGAGCAGGCGCAATAATTCCCGCGTACTCCGCCGCGTGGCGCCGCATGCGCAATATTCCTGCGGAACCTCAGCCGCGTTGGCGCTCCCGCAAGCGCAACTATTCCGCGCGATGAAATATATATAATACTATTATATATATATAATTATATATAATATTATATATATTATGATATATATATATAATATATATATATATACATATATATAATATACTATATATATATATATATTACTATTGTGTGGTGCGGGGGAGTGTAAGTGTCTATGGGTGAAACGTAAGTGTCTATGTGTATGTGCGTATGTGTGGAATAAGAGCATATAGTGTTGTGTGTATTAAAGTGTAAGTGTAAGTGTCTACGGTAAGTGTAACTGCTTATAAGCTGAATATCAATATGGTGTATCAAGATGACGCCATCAAAGGATGAGTATACAAAGATGAAACCACTAAAGCTGAGGTACCAAAGCTAAGTTATTAAAGTTGAGTATCAAAGCTGAGGCTAAATTCAAAAGCTGAGACATCAAAGTTGAGGCATCCAAATATCGAGTGTGTAGTTGAGGCAGCAAAAGCTGAGGCATCAAAGTTGAGGGATAAAAATATCGAGTGGGTGGGTGCGTATGTGTAGAGTGGTGTAATGTGTGTGTGTGTGTGTGTGTGTGTGTGTGTGTGTGGTGTGTGAGTGTATGATGGTGGATCTATAAATATTTTCATAACTTGGAATCAAGTAAAAAAAAAGTATAGGAAAATGATTTATGGTCCAATAAATGTTTTAATAAATTATACGCTGATATGTGTAAGTGAGTGTGGCGTGTGAGTGTATGTGTGTGTGGTGTGTGTCGGGTGTGTGTATGTGTGCGTGTGTGTTTGTGTAAGTGTGTGTGTGTAAATAATAAGAACAATAGGCATGAAGTAAATAAACTAAGTATAAGATAATAAAATAAAAATAAAATGTTTTAAATTAATTTATACGTTATATGTGTAAGTGAGTGTGCTGTGTGTGTGTGTGTTGCGCGTTTGTGTGTGTAGGTGTGTATGCGGGTGTCTGTGTGGTGTTGTGTTCGAGCGAATTTGTGATTTGTGTATGTGTGTTTCTTCAAAACTTTCATATAATCAATAGGCAGTGAAGTAAATACATACACTAAGTATAATAATAAAGATAAAAACAATAAAAAATGTTTAATAAATGGCTGGAAGAAAAACTTGAGAGTGTGGCGTGGTGATGCTGTGTGTGTGAGGGTGTGTGTGTCGTGTGTGTGATGTGTGTGTGCGTCGTGTCGTGTATACTGTGGTGTCGTGGTGTGTCGGTATGCTGCTGTTCTAAAATAATAGACATTCGCGCGGCGGAATATTACGCCTACGGGCGCACTGGCGGCGGAGGTTACTGATGGAATATTGCCGCCTGCGGGCGCACGCGCGGCGGGCGGGAACGCGGAAATATAGCGCCTGCGGGCGCACGGCGGCGGGCGGGGACGCGCGGGAAGCACGCAGCGGGTGCGGGTTGCTGCCTTAGTGCGGGTGGGGCCTCATGCTGGAGCCCTGGTGGTTAGTTTATGAACTAGTGAATTAATTATTATCTTATTCTAGTGAAATTAATAATTATTCCTCAATGTAAGTATTTATTATAAAGTATGATATACACTTATGTAGAAGGAAGAAACACTTTTAATACGAAATCAGATAACATTGTGGCATCCGCTTAACAGCTAAAATTGACTATGATTTTAAAAATGAGTTTGGGTATAAAAGAATAATAAACACAATATGCACCTGCCTCAATACAAAGTTTAAAGAAACAAGTAATTTCAAAGACGATAAAAATAATTCTCGACAATCCACATACGAGTCAATATAGAGAATAGGATTACCCGGGCCATTCACAAGTAAGGAAAACATTTCCTTTTTACCTGCTTAAAGGAGATATCTTACCGGTCCAACATGTTTCAGTTTGAATATATTTAGAGAACAGGTAGATTAATAACAAGGATTCTTGGCGATAAGGCAAATACCTTTTGACCTGGTATTAGGATTAGATTAGCCCGTCTACAAAAAGCTTATCCTAAATTTAGGCCTAAATTTAGGCCTAGCGTAGTTTATTGCAGGGTCCACATTTTAACACACAGAAAAAGGCAGTTTGGAAAATGAAGTATTTTTGACCTGAATATTAGGCTTAAATCGCCCCGGTTACAAAAAGGATTATCGCTTAAATTTTTAGACCTAAAGATGAAGTCGGTACGCTTCTCGAACAGCGAGGTGTATTGTGGATAGCCACACAGGATCAGAAGTAGGGTACGACGTTTGTGAGTGTGATCATGTAGAGATTTGAGAGGGATGGCGTGAGTTTGTGTGTGGTTATTTGCTCGGGTGTATGGAATTGTCAATGTACATAGATAATAAATAATAATAATAATAAAGAAAACGCCGAATTATTTAAAAAACTTGAAATATTTTTCGTTAACAGCGAATCAAAAAGTATAAGTGAAAGTGAAAATTGTTATTTTTAATGCCGGGGGGTTAGACATATTTTAATAAAAATACATGTTATGTTAGCAGAGAAGAACTTATTTTGTTATTTTTAAACTTATTACAATGGCTAAAGATGATGTAAAGCCGTAAGTCCAATAGAACAAACGTGGCATAGCTTGATGTAGAGGGGTGGTAGGGCTGCTTAACTGATTTACTGATTTATTGCTTTAAGGTACGTAAAATATATGTTTTAAATATAAAAATTTCATTAAAATTTTAAGTAAAGGTTATTTTAAAACTTGATAGTTGATAAAATTTATAAAACAAAAAGTATTAACAGTTAATAATAATTTTTTTGTTCAAGATACTGATTGATTTATTATAGAAGTTTTAAGGAACTTTGAAATTAATTTTAGTTATATCTGAATGAGTAATATAAATGTACGTGTTTAATTAAACATAAAAATGTTTTAATAAATTAATACGTTATAGTGTGTAAGTGTGTGTGTGTGTGGGTGGTGTGTGTGTGTGTTGGTGTGTGTGTGTGTGTGTAAATCGTTGCAGGGATGTAAGTAAAGTGTCTGTGTGTGTAAGTAAATTGTGTGTGAGTGTAAAGTAAATCTGTGTGAGTGTAATTAAATCTGTGTGAGTGTAAGTAAATTCTGTGTGTGAGTGTAAGTGTAATTGTAAGTGCCTATGGATAAATGTAAGTGTCATAGTGAATGTGTGTATAAGTTATCAATAGTAATGTGTGTATAACTGTAAGTGTGTGTGTGTGTGTGTGTGTGATGTGACCGTTGTGATACTAAGTGTAATGTAAGATGTCTAAATGGGTAAATGTAGTGTCATAGTGAACTGTGTGTATAAGTGTCAATAGTGAATGTGTGTAATAAAGTGTAAAAGTTGTGTGTGTGTGTGGTGTGGGTGTGTGTGTGTGTGTTGTGTGTGTGCGTTGTGTGTGTGTGTGTGTGGTGTGCGTGTGTTCTAATAAAAATAACAATAGGCATGAAGTAAGTAACACTAAGTATAATAAATAATAATAAAAATAAAATAATAAAATAAATAAAGAATATAATAAAGAATAAATAAACATAATAATAAAATAATAAAGTAATTAACAAAATAAAAAACATAATGTTAATAAATATAATGAGTTAAAGCAGTAAGCAGAAAGTTAAAACAGTAAAGCAGAAAGTTAAAGCAGTAAAGCAAAGAGTAAAGCGTAAAACATGAGTTAAAGCAGTAAAAACACGAGTTAAAGCAGTAAAGCAGTAAAACAAAGCATACTAATCCCGCCTTGGTGTTAGGTAACACTCTATTGATTTACTTTTGTATTTTACTGATATTAAGGGTATGTAATGGTTTAATGAATTATGTGATGTTAAAGCAGTAAAAACATATGAGTTAAAGCGTAAACAGAGTTAAAGCAGTAAAACATGAGTTAAAGCAGTAAAGCAGTAAAACAAAAGCAATACTATTCCCCCTGGGTATTAGGTACACATCTATTGATTTACGATTTACATGCTTTAAGGTACATGTAATGTTAAATAAATTGTGCGTTTAAAGCAGTAACATATAAGTTAAAACGTAAAACATGCAGTTAAAGCAGTAAAACATGAGTTTAAGCGTAAAAGAGTAAAACAAAAGCATAACTAATCCCTCTGGTGTTAGGTTCTAACACCTCTATTGATTTACTGATTTACTGCTTTAAGGTTTAATGTAATGTTAATGTTTTTAATAAAATTACGTACCCCCTCACCACCCCCCCCCCCCCCCCCCCCCCCCCCCCCCCCCCCCCCCCCCCCCCCCCCCCCTCGTACAGTTGTAGTTAATAAAAATGTATTTATATAACATATGGGTTTTTTCTCTTACATACAATTTTTTTAAAAATTTATAATAAAAAGTATTAACGGTAAAAGAGTAATAAGGTAAAATAATGTAATGATATAAGTGTGATTAAATTGGAATAGGTCTGTAATGAGTAGCAGTTTTAGATCGCGAAATGGTTTTTAATAAAGAACAAAATGTTTTAAAGTATGAAATAAAAATGATGACGCCGCAACAAAATTGAAGGTCTTCGAGTGTGTGAGGTAAGTGTGAAGTGTACCTGTGCGTGTGAGTGTAAGTGTATATGGGGCTAGTGTAAGTGTCTATGGGCGAGTGTAAGTGCTTATAAGTTTTATATTAAATAATAACTAACTCATAGTAGGAAGCATTCTAGAAGATTGTAATGTACACCAATCGATTCCTCCTACCTTATTACCTAGGGGTAGATACCCCTATTAGGCTATTCGGGGCTCAGGGAAGGCTAGAAAAGGCTTGAAAAAAAGTGGCACTCAGTTGGCACTATGTGGCACTCACGTGGCACTATGTGGCACGCACTTGGCACTCATTGGCACTCACTTGGCACTCAATATGGCACTCATTGCACTTTCACTTGGCTACTTACCGGTGGCAGCTCATTCTAATACTGCATAGAACACTAATAGAACATCACTAGATAATTCTTACGGTGATTGGGAACCATGTGTAAATGTAAGGTGTAAGTGTCTAGTGGGTAAAATGTAAGTGTCATAAGTGAATGTATGTATAAGTGAAGTGTGTGTGTGTGTGTGTGGTGTGTGTGTGTTGTTGTGGTGTTGTGGGTGCGGCGGAATGGAAATAAGTTAAGGATAGATCTCATTACAGGTCAGGTACGTTACATGACTCAATGTTTAGCATAGATACGCTACCAAGGATAGGCATCAGTTACCTGGATGAGCTCAAGGAGGCGGCGCCGTGGAGGGCTAGGTGCAGGTGTAGGCTGGGTGTAGGCTAGGTGTGGGTGTACGCTAGGTGTACGGGTAGGTTAGGTTAGGTTAGGTTAAGGGTAGGTTAGGAGTTAGTTAGGTTAGGTTAGGTAGGTTAGGTAGGTTAATGTTTTAGGTTTAAGTTAGGTTAGGGTGCAGTGCAGGATAGGTACCCATGGTATCTGTCAAGGTCAAGGCCGAAATATCAAGGTTAAATATATATATAATATATATGATATATATTATATATTATATAATATATATATAATATATATTATATAGTATGTGATAGTGATATAGTATATATATATATAATAATATATAGTATATATATATATATAGGTATATACTGTATATATATAAAACTATTAAACCCTATCTCCTTTTTGATCTAGCGTTTTGAATGTTTATATATATAAGTACTGATTATATATATATATATTAATTATATTACTATATATATATATATATATAGTATATATTATATATATATAGTATATTATATATATATATATTATATATATATATATATATATATTATTATATATATATATATACGTCCACGTGCCTCTTTAACTTTGTGCTTCTAGTTGGATCGGCCACGTGGTACTCTCTTCTGCTCTCTAGTCTTCTTCTCTCTCTCTTCCTTTTCTCTTTCTCCTCTCTCTCGTTTCCCTCTCTTCTCTCTCTCTCTCTCTCTCATCTCTCTTCAAATATATATCTGTAAATGTATTATATATAGATATTTACTATATATGTATTATAATATTTAAAATTTTTAATAATATATATATATATAGATATACTTATTATATATATATATATTATATATATATATATATATATAAATATTATTATTATTATTATTATTATTATTATTATTATTTTATTATTATTATAATTATTATTATTATTATTATTATTATTATTACGGCCCGCTTAAATTGACCTGATTTCAAAATATCTCAATACCAGATCGCACATTTAGGTCTGGGGACTAAAGCTCTTAAATTTGCACGAGTGGTGGGTATTCGTATCCTTTCGGTGGCTATATATTTTGATTTATGACCGATGGAGAACTCGGAACATATAAAGACGTTAAGGTTTGAGGTGTTAAGGAAGTTTAAGCACAGATGGGAGGGATGGTGAAAATTCGTGAGTCGCACGCCGTTGGGTTGTAGGTGGTGTGGTGTGTGTGTGTGTGTGTGTGTGATAGGATATGTATATATAGTATATTATATATAATAATAGTTATTGACCATATGATATAAGATAATTTGTATTTTATATATTATATTATATTAATATATATATTATATATATATATATATAGTAATGCGGCGGGCGGCGGACACAGGCTGGAACGCGGGCAGTGTTCTTTGGTGGCGTGGTTATTTGCTCGCGAAATGTCGACGGAGCTTCGCGGAACTTGTTTAAAAACGCCGAACGTTAACACGCAGGACAGACGAGACCGATGACTGACGACGATTATAACGCGACGACGTGACGATGAAATTTGCGATTCATACCCGACGATGATTAACCAAAACGCTTTATAAAACAAAATGGCGGACGCAAGTCAACAAGGTTATTATTACCATTAAAAAAAAAAAAAAAAAAAAAAAAAAAAAAAAAAAAAAAAAAAAAAAAAAAAAAAAAAAAAAAAAAAAAAAAAAAAAAAAAAAAAAAAAAAAAACCCATAGAAGGTAGCTGAGTAAAATTGGCACAAAAAAAGTTCAGGGTCAGGTAAAAATACGTTGGTGACAAAATGACGCAACGGTCAAGTCAAGGTCAAAAGGGGCGGAGCTACGTCTCGCTCAAAATGAGCTCCCCTGACTACTGCTGTTAATTCTCCGTTTTTGAAAGGCATCAGAATAGCATAAAGAACTCGAGTGGTTATCAAAATTATAACCTAATGCATCTGCAACAGTTGCAATAGCAGAGATCGTATCGGTTATATCAGGTACATAACAGAAGACTGTGGGTGAAGAGTTGTTGAAGCGACGAGATTTTTCTGTGCAACTTTCCACACTGAAGAAAGTATTGCTGGCGATTAATTCGACGATATCTCGCTGCAGCTGCTTTAAAAATAATCATGTTTGGGGTAGTGCCAGTTCTTTTGTATTGCCTGTAGAGTTTTTCTTTCCCCGGTTAGCTTGGGCACACTCTTGGGACCACCAAGGGGTTGCCGACCGAATACCTACGGAAGATCGCGGAATGCAAGCTTCCGCTGCTTTGATGACAACTTGTTGGAAGAAGTTAAAGGCATCATCAATAGGCTAGTCAGAAACTGCTTATTAAAGGAAGAATGTGGAATAGCTGTGGCCTGATGAAAAGGAG
Source organism: Trachelipus rathkii (assembly GCA_015478945.1). NCBI lineage: Eukaryota > Metazoa > Arthropoda > Malacostraca > Isopoda > Trachelipodidae > Trachelipus > Trachelipus rathkii. The sequence continues at coordinate 77,281 of JABUQX010018406.1, forward strand.
CCCACTTCATTTGGTCATAACGCCAGGTGGAATTAGGTTTTAACATTAGGCTCGGTGTCAGTTCATTTAAGGTTATTGGGTAATTGTCACTGCCTTATAAATAATAAAAGCGGGACCAGGTAAAGCGATCCATATAAGAATGAGAGCAAAAGAAAATATCGAAATGGTAGGAAGTGTGTGTATCTAAACGTTCATATTTAGAGACTCCTGTATTAAGGCATCCCAGGGAAAAGGGTGTTTGAAGATCTACAAGGTTCTTAGACTTATAGGAGGTGACAGAGTAGAAGGTTGAAGTCTCCTAGTACAATGGCAATGGTAGGGAGCTGCTTAAAAAGATCAGCTAAGTCGACATTAGGAAACTCACAACTCGGAACCAAGTAGACCGAGCAGGAAGTAAGGTCGTGTACAGATAAATTCGTGCTGCCACTTCATGAAATTCAGTTTGAAGAGGGACTTTAGAATAGGGGACAGATTTATGAATCGGCACTCCTACATCACCCCTATTAGTATCACCTCTTTCTATAGAGGTTAGCGGCGATTTATATTCCCATGGCTTGATATAGTTGAAGTTCGTGCAGACATATGCACTTTGGATACATATGTTTATTAGTTGAACAAGTTCTTCAAAAATTAGAGTAGTAGCCACGATAATTCCGTTGAAGGAAGGTGGCCATGCTATGTTGTTATAAATGTTGCGAGGATGGGCTTCTGAGACAATTGTCTCTATGGTGCTAGGGGTGATGATGGAAGTGGATTCAGATGGAGATGAAAGGCTGAGACGTCGGTCTCGACGAGGAGAAGCAACAAATCCTGGTGCTAAAAAATAGTCGTACAACAGAAATTTGGATTGTACGACCAGTTTTGGGTGAAAGTTTTCAGTAGTATTTGGTGAAGGGGCTTCGTTATGTATGTCAGATAAGTTGAGTTCAATCAAGTCCATCTCATTGTGTGGACTTGGTTTGGTAGCTAGAAGAGCAATCAAATGCTCATATTTAGGAATGGAACCGATATCAGCATCTGTCGAGCAAGCAGATTTAGGAATGGGTGGAGAATATTGGAAAGTTTCCATGGAGGCAGTGTAAGTATTTGACATTGGAAAAGTGTCACTTTTTTGAAAAGAAGTTGGAGTTTCGATATTGGGATCCAATATGGGATCCGTTGGGTTACGGAGGTCTGACGCTAGAGACTTTGTCAGTGAGCCAGCAGGTGGGTGATTTTGGAAAACTGGACAATTTGTGTTAAAATGGAGAACTTTTGGTTTAGAACACTTGGAGTTATTGGAGTGTTTACGTTGAACGGTTTTCCATTCATCTCGCTCGGAAGCGCAAGAAGCATTAGAGAAAGAGAGTGGGTCATCTCATCAGGTTCTATTTGGAAACTATGATCCATTTCATCCGATAAAGAATCCTTTAGGGAGTATTGAGGTAGAAAATTTGGAAGAAGAGCTATAGGAGGATTTAGAAGAACTGGAATAATCCTACAAGCTATCAGCGAGTTGGTTGGTAGGTTTGTCAACTGTTGTGATGGTTTGGGTGCAATCTATTGAAGTCGCTGCTTTTGTCTCAGGAATAGACTATGACGATGTCTCTTCTGAGTTGCATCTTTTGCATCTGGGGTCGTGTTTTGCTTTAGAAATTAGGATGTTTTATATGTTAATGAATAATCTTTAGTTTGGTGATTAATCTTTTCTTTGTGTTTAGGAAAATCTTATTCAGGAAATTGAGTAACTATGGGAGACAGATTTGGGGACTTAGATACAGGTCTCTTACGTTAGCGTGGCGAACTCATCGGGAGGGTATAGGACAGAGTGATTTGGCATCAAATGCTCTCCAAGCTTTGTATTGAATGAACAAACTTAGTTTCATTGTTAGTTGGTTGAAAACTAGTACTCGGAATAAGGTTGTTGATGGCATTTTGAACGGGAGATTAGATCAAGGGGTGATTTTGGATTATTTGAGAAGTCGGTAGTATAGGTAATGCAAGCTGGCAGGTTGCATTAACTGCTTGAGTTTCGCTAGAATTTAGGAAAAAATTCTACTGGAATGAAGTTGTATCTGTGGATTAACACAAGGAGGCAGGGGGCTGCTGCAATTGTAGCATAAGATTGCCTCTATCTTGTGGAATATTTGTCTTTGAGTTGGTGTATGGCATCACTCCTGCTCAATTTTTGTATGGTACATAACTCGAAAACCTCCTGTTCAAACAGATAAGACGGGCATTTTAAGGAAGAGGCATTGTGGTGTCCTTCACAGTTTTTGCAGTGTAGTGTATTTTTACAGGGAATGTAAAATTCTTCTCCGTAGACTGGACATATGCCATGCAGTCCAATACAGTATTTTCGGAGATGATCAAACCGTTGGAATTTAAAGCAACATCTGGGTCGGGAAATAAACGTACGAACACTGTAGCTTGCAAACCTATTTTCACCTTTAAAAGTGGATAAGGGGTACTGAAAGTTAAGAGAAAACAACTATTTGGGATTTTAAGCGAGTCTCGACAAGGGGGAAATCTATAAACATTTGTAACGGGAAATCTCTTCTGCTGGAGATTTCTTAAAATGACATCATTATCACTTCGCTTTTCTGTTCCAGAAAATAAAAAGTGCCTTAGGATGTGTTTCTTATTTCATCAGGTGTGGAAATAAGAGGAATGTTTCCGAGAGACGATAAGGATGACAAGAAATGGAACTTTGGTTCCGGTTAGTAGCTTGAACGAGAAGA
>JABUQX010018406.1:85000-87891 GCA_015478945.1 Trachelipus rathkii
GGAATGTGCTTACGTGCTTGACACACCCTCTTTTCAACCAATTCTCTATGTCTTAAATACTAGTACTTTCCCTCAAGTGTTGGAAGCACGCACATGTCACACCATACCGAAAAAAGGAAGCCGCTCTGATCTTCTAACTATCGCCCTATTGCTCTCACTTGTATTCTATCTAAGATTTTGAAACCCTTCTCACTTCATTCTTAGACGCCATCTGGAATCTCAGTTCTCTTCTTTCCGATCGCTAGTACGGCTTTTGGTGTCAAAAGTCTACTGGCGATATACTTTCCTATTTACCAGATTTATGGTTTTTCCGCTCCTAGGAACTACTGGCAGACTTGCGTAGTGGCGCTTGAAATATCCAAAGCATTTGACCGTATCCAAAGCATTTGACCGGGTCTCCAAGCTCCCCTCCTTTCCTCTCTCTTTGCTTACTTATGTCTAGCTTTTCTTTCAAATCGCTCAACATCGGCTATTGTTGATGGGACGACTTCTTCTTTTTCTGTCAATAGTGAGTCCTCAGGGTTTCGTCTCATTCTACTTTATTTCTACTTTCATTAATGATATTCTCACCTGCACATCTATACTTATCCACTCACATGCCGATGACTCGACCCCTTCATTCTTCAACTCATTTTCAATTTTGCTCCATCTTTTACTTCTACGAATTGCTCTCGTCTTAATCTTTCCGATTCTATTCCGCTGCTAGATAGAATTTGTGGGTGGGGTCGTCTGAACCTTGTTGAAATTCAATTCTTTAAAATAACCCAATTCTACAAATCTCCCTCTCTAAATACTTCTAACTTTCCTATCTCTTTTGACGGTTTTTCGTCTCTCTGTTGACATATAACATCCTTGGCCTTAGCAATAAAAAGAAATGTTGGAAAGCCTCACATCACAACAGTTGTGGGGCGGCTCAAAGAAATGGAGTTCTGTTTAGAAACTGCGAAACTTTTTTTTCCTCTTCTCAAGTTACTCCAGCTATATACCAGGGTCTCATCCGACTTGGTATAGATACGTTCTCCATATTGGGGGGCTCTGGTTTCACCTGGCTTTTGGAGGGTCGAGTCAAAAGCCAAAGGCTTATAACACTGTATGTACTATCGTAAGACAAAATATAATGCACTATACTTGGGTCGAATTTTCCTACAGTGACTTGGGTCATATTTTTTCCCACAAACCACGCCCTCCTTTATCATAGTGTGTAAATGCTATATAGTATGTGAGAAAAGAGAAATATTTGAGGTGTTTGTTACGAGACATGCAGCACACACACACACACACACACACACACACACACACCTAATATAATATATATATTATATATATATATATATATATATATATATATAGTATATATATAATATATATATATATATATATATAAATATATATTATATATATATATATATATATATATATTATATATATATATATATATATATATATAATATTATATAACATATATATATATATATATATATATATATATATATATATAACTATATATAATATCACTAGTTTATCTATATATTTATATACTATATTAATATATTATATTATACTATATATAAAGATAGATAGATAATTAGGTTACTACTTTATCTCAAATTTGCATATTTAAGGCGTTTTCGATTTTGCACTTTTGCTAACGAAATTTAGAAAATGCTAAAAAGTCGTTCGTTTATGTCAATTTTTGCACAAATTTAGTAAAATGCTAACGAAACGTTAGTAATTTCCTAAATTCTGTTAGGTTGCCCTTTCCCGTGCTTACCGAATTTTAGCAAATGCTAACGAAAAAATGTAAACAAATCAAGATTGCGGCGTAGTAGTTCGTTGATTTGATGAATGTTTCATTCATGAAATTAGCTTTAAATCTAATTTCTTCAAAATCGATAAACTCCATCACAATAATTGATCAATTATTTGTAATATAAACCAGTTGTTATTTTTTTTTTTTTTTTTTATTCCAAAACCACGTGCTCCCTTAGAACAGCTGATCAAATTTTTTGTAAACAATCGGTCAATTATGCCCGGAATTCGTGCTAAAACTGGATTAGCATTTCTTATCCAGCGTTAGCACAAATGCAAAAACGAAAACGGCTTAAATAGTTACTGAACCCTTGGTGTTATATAACAGTCAATTAATTGATAGCAGCTGGGAAGATAATATTTAAAACTATAATTAATGATATTTAAATACAAAACCATGTATATACACATGCGCGAGCATGTAAATCAGCTCATGGTATTAAGTTTAACGCATGTATAGTTGAGTTACTTTAGATTAAAAGTCTGCTAATCACGTATGGTCTTAATGTATATGGATTACCTTATGCGGTATCTTGTTTCGAGAAATTCGAGTATCGTTTAATTAAACAACAGAAAAAAAGATGTGGCAATCTAGAATTTGGCTTCTCTCTCTCTCTCGTCTCTCTCTTCTTTCTCTCTCTCTCTCTCCTCTCTCTCTCTCTCTCTCTCTCTCTCTTTCTCTCTCTCTTCTCTCTCCTCTCTCTCTCTCGTCTCTCTCTCTTTCTCTCTCTCTCTCTCTTCTCTTTCTCTCTCTCCTCTCTCTCTTTCTTCTCTCTCTCCTCTCTGTCTCTCTCTCTCTTCTCTCTCCTCCTCCTCTCTCTCTCCTCTCTCTCTCTCTCTCTCTCTCTCTTCTCCTCTCTCTTCTCTCTTCTCTCTCTCTCTCTCTCTCTCTCTCTCTCTCTCTCGTCTCATCTCTCTCTCTCTCTCTCTCTCCTCTCTCTCCTCTCTCTCTCTCTCCTCCTCTCTTCTCCTTTCTCTCTCCTCTCCCTCCCTCCCTCTCTCTCCTCTCTCTTCTCTCTCTCTCTCTCTCTCCTCTCTTCTCTCTCTCCATCACTCTCGCTCCCTCTTCCCTCTCTCCTCTT
>JABUQX010018407.1:0-20000 GCA_015478945.1 Trachelipus rathkii
TTATAAGTTTATGCAGCATATAATAAACATCTTATAAACTATAATCATAGTAAAATATATATATATTAATAGTATTTGTATATAATATATATATATATATATATATATTATATATATTTTTATTTATATATATAATATATATATATTATATAGTTATTATAGTATATTATATATAGTATAATATATATATATATTATATATATTATATATATATTAATAGTATTATATATATATTTCATATTATAATATTATATAGATATTATATATAATAACTATATAATATTATATATTATATATATATAATCATATTAATATAAATCATTAATACGTATATATATTAAAATCATGATAAAAAATATATAGTTAATATATAATATTAATATTATATAATATTATAGAATATTAATAATTATATATATATATTATATATATAATATTATTATATTTATTATTATATAATATTCGATATATATAAGATATTAGAATCTATATATATATTTAATATTTATATATATATATATATTAATATATATATATTATATAATATAATTATTAATTTAATATATATATATATTTTATATATTTATATAATTAATTATAATATATTTAATATATATATAGTAATATAATCATTAAATTAGAATTTAAATCCTCTGGTGTTAAAGTTAGGTTTTATTTCTGACCACAGAAACCCTCACATAAGACCCTATCGCGCCTGAGTTTAAGCAAGTTATGTGTTACTCAATAACTATGTCAAACGATTCTCAAGATGAAAATGCTGCTATGTTATAATTATATTAGCAATTCATCTGCACACTCGCATTATTTAGGAGACTTCTTCGACCGTAAAAGCAATATAAAAGAATATACATATATTTTAGTATATATTAAATATATTAATATATATATATATATATATATATATATAATATATGATAATATAATATATATAGATATTATTATAAGTGATATATATATTATATAATAATATATAATGATTATATAATACTATATTATATATATATATAATATAATATATATAATATATATATATATATATCTATATAATATATATATATATTATATATATATATATGATATATATATATATATATAAATATATATATATATTATTTATGATAATATTAATATATTATATATATATTATATAATATATATATATATATAGATATATATAATATATATAAATATAGTAGTATAATATATATAAATATAATATCAGTAATATATATTATATATATATATATATATTTATATAGAGTATATTATATATATATATAATATATATCTATATATATATTAGTATATATACTATATAGTATATTATATATTAATAAAGTTATAAATTTAGTGAATGTGGACGATATGAAATGTTTGGGGCCGGGGATGCCGATGACCGATTGCGATGACGATGAACGATAGAGCAAATTTGTTTGTCCTGAATTAACTATTACGTTTAATTTCTCCCTAATCAGTATTTTAAAAAATTTCATCTCTCTCTCTCTCTCTCTATAATATATTATATAATATATATAATATAATATATATATATATATAATAATAATATATATGATAATATATGATAAATATTATAAATTTATATATATATATATATATATAATATATAGTAAATAATATATATATTTATAACAGGGTGTATCATTAAATTGCGAAAAAATTCAGCATGATATTCCTTGTTTAAATATAAAATAATATTGTGTCAATAAACAGTTCACCGAAAACGCCTCGTTTCTAAGATATAAACAAACATACAAACCTTATTTAATACATTAAATTACAATAAACAGTAAACTAATTTGGAAAAGGTAATTAACAAATTCATTCAATTATTCAATTGATTAGCTATACGTACATAATTCAAGGATAATTTACAACAGAAGGTTATACTACTAAGACATTTGTTCCCGATGGTTAATAAAACAAATGCTTTGAAAATAGCAACCCCGTCCAGCGCAATACAATCAGCCTCTATTCCTGGAACGCAATTGATTGGGCGGACACGTTCAAGATTATACGTGTGTGTGCCGAATTGTGCCACAAGATGCGATTATGCGAGCCTTTAATTCTTCGGACTAACTGTTGGCGTATAAACCAATGTTTCAGGTGACGCGCCTACAAAAAGAATCCAATGCACGTTAGGTCTGGACACTGCGGGGCCAAGGGACTGTACCTTTCTCGACCTAGAGCAACGGCGTGAAACAGTGCAAATAGTTACGAGCAACTAAATTGAAATGAGCTGGAGCGCTGTGCATGAAATACATTTCGATCTTAATTGTAATGGGACTCTTCCAGTAGTGTAGGCAAGTCATGTTTAAGAAATTGGATAAACGTCTCCAGTAAGCCTAGCTGGTAAAAAGAATGAACCTGTCAAATGGTCGCCAACAATTCCGACCGATACATTCAATGAAAACTGTGTTGATGGCGGCTTTCAACTAATTGCAATTGGTTCTCATCCACGGGGAGCCCATCATGTGATTGTTTGTGGAAGTTCGATATGCGTCTCTGGAAAAAGTTTGCCTCATCGTGAACAATATTTCTGCTAAATGGTGAGGATTGTCCGCAATTTTCTGTTGTCTCCATCGACACAAAGCTACTTTTGCAGAAAAATCTGTTGGTACAAGTTCCTGCACTCGTTGAATGTGATAAGGGTACAGAAAGTTGATTTTTCAATATCACCTCTGAAAACGTTGAAACTTACATGTAGTTTTTTGGGCATGCAATCTTTCTTGGTACTTGTTGTAAGGACGTCCTCAAGTTCTTGGATAACCTGTTCTTCGGCATCTGGGGTTGATACTGTGTGCGAGGTCTCCCTTTTTCATTATAAGTTTTTTAAATACTTCCTGCTTAATCTAAAACGTTGATCTGGAGACATGCAAACATAGTATGATGCGGGATGACACCATTAGGGTACATTTCTTCATAGAGAAGCATGGCTGTTAATGAATTACGGTTCGACGACAGTAAACAAAATGCAATCGCACATTTCACTATTTGTTAATTCATTTGAAAATATGAGGCAAGCAATCTGAACACAGAAACTTGGACGCGACACGGACTAGGGTATGATGTATAGAATGATACGAGAAGCGAACTAGTAAATAACAGTTCGTAACCTTTCCATACGGTATTTGTTGCTTATTATTAAAGTGAGGTGTGTACGGGACTTGGACGGGCATTGGAATATAGATCCAGATATGTCCCACATAAGTTTTATCACCTTGTATCTTGGAAACGAGGCGTTTTCGGTGAAATGGTTATTGACACATATTATCTTATAATTTATGCAAAGGAATATCATACTGAAATTTTTCGCAATATTAACGACCACCCTATATACTATCATATTATATAAATATATATATATATATATATATAATATTATATATATATATATATATATATAAATATATATATATATATATAATATTATATATATAATTATAGACGTCTGGTAGACAGGAGGGTCAGGGGGTCAACCTCCCGAAATTATTTAAGCGATCAGAATTTTTGATTCCTTAAGTCTCAATAATAAAATAATAATTAAAAATAACAAAATAATAATATAAAATAATAATAATAAAACAAAATAATAATAATAATAATAATAATAATAAATAATAATATAAAATATAATAATAATAATGAATAAATATAATAATAATGAATAATAATAAAATAATGAATAATAATAAAATAAAAAAAATAATAATAATAATTAAAATAATAAGCAATAATAAAATAATAATGAATGAATAATAAATAATAATGAATAATAATAATAATAATAATAATAATATAATAATGAATAATAATAATAATAATAAGTAATAATAATAAAATAATAAGTTAAATCAATGAAAATTGAAGTAATTTGATTATGGAAATCGAAGGAGACATTGTATAGTGAAAATAAAGTTATTCTCTCTGTTCCTTGGGTTTCTCAATACATTGAAAAAAATTATATGCAGGGACTTAAATGTAAGGTTTCGAGTTTGCAGATGATAAGCAAATTGGCTACCTCAAATATTAGGAATAATGATGGATGTATAAGAAGATTTAAAAGAGTAAGGAAGAAGCTGTAAATCGTGTTGGGATAGCGAGGTTCATTCCCTTCTTCAAGCTAAATTTTTCTTTCTCGTCATTCATTCTCTAAAAACTAAATCTTTCTTTCCTCATAATCCTTGGGTGCGATCGTGCTTATTCTCTGGCCATTCAGGCTAAGACAGTGCCGTATCGGGGTGTGGAAAATTTCGTTCTCCTAATCGACTCTTGGCTAAATTTCATTCAGCTAGAAATCGTTGGCAGGATCTCTTCGACGCTAAGCAAAGCTGGCTTTCATTCAAAGGAAAGTGGCGCTAACCTCCTTGGTTCTCCTACTGACAAATCTTCATCTCTAGCAACTTTCTGTAAATCTGTCTTTCCTCCTCTTAATCGATCTGATCATTGTGTTGATAATTCTCCAACTAAAAAGGCCAATCTCTCTTCGGCCCCTCGTCAGACTTATATTCTCTATGTCTCAATAATAGCACTTTCCCTCATGTTGGAAGCTGTCACATGTCCAACCTATTCCGAGAAAAAAGGAAGCCGGACTCTGAATCTTCTAACGATCGCCCTGGTAACTCTCAAAATTGTATCATCTTTAAGATCTTTGAAACTCTTCTCAAAACTCACTTCTTAGAATCATCTGGAACTCACTCCGACGCCAGTACAGTGCTTCTCAGTGTGCACGAAGTCGTATCTGGCGATATACATTCCTATCTAACCGATTTATGTTTTTCGCTCTTAGGAACTACGCGGAGAGACTGGTGTGGTGGCGCTTGACATATCCAAAGCATTTGAACCTGGTATGGCACGCACACTGCTCTCGCTAGCTCCCCCCTTTGGTTTCCTCCTTCACCTCTTGCCTACTTATTCTAAGCTTTCTTTCAAATCGCTCAATAATCCGGCGCTGTTTTGTGGGGCGACACTTAACTCTGGTTTCCACCCGGCTTTTGACAGTGTCGAGTCAACGGCAAAAAGGCTTATAAACTGTTCTGTACTTTCCAGTTCACTTACCCTCACTTTGCGGGGCGATGTTGGTGCTATCTCATCCTATAGGTACCGGCAGACGGCAAGTGCTTGCGAGTGAACTATCACTCGGTACCACCAACCTTTAACGCATCGCCTTCGTAGCACAATAGGTCCTGTACACGAGTTATGTGTTGACATTGGTAACTGCAGGCTAGTTGGCTGTGGTGCTTCCTTCTTTCCCACTCACCTCTGTTTTGTGGATTCTCTTCCATCTTCTTATTTCCTACTGAATTTAAATCCTCCTCACTTAAAAACATACCTTTAAACCATACTAATTCTTGCCGAAGGCATATTTTTTATAATTCTGCACCCTCCTTGAATAGGGCTCTGCCGTGAGTAGTGGTGTTACAACTGTAAAAAAAAATCCCTTTCATTCCTAATTTTTGGCAAATGTAACTGATCTCCTATTTCCCCCATCCAAAAACATCATTCAGATTAATCCAGAAAGTCACACTCTTTTTCAACATTACACTCAGATGGATCATATGTCGCAAACACACAAATTTTGACCCTTTCAAACTTAATTTAACCTTTAACTTCTGTACTGCACACACACAAAATCACCATGGGCTCCTACCTACAATCACTCATCAGAATTGCAAATCCTTCTAACCCCCTCTCATTCTTTCCACAGCAACACAAACACATTTCAACACCACACCACTCATTTTCACACGTGTCCCTCATCTTTGTTTCAGTCACGCGAGAAAATCAAATTTGCGCTTTCAAATACATCATCCCCCCTCTCCTCATTTATTTCCGTCGACTTCATATACAGAACGATTCATACATTTTCGCCGAAGGATGATAGAAGGGCGCTTACTGTGATGCGCACCTTCACCCGAGGCATGGCATTCGCATTCCTTCAAAAGATAAGTGGTAGCAGGCAAGCCAACATAAATACCACGTCCTTTAGCTCCTTCTACGAACGCAGGAACATTCGATATGGCAATTTTTCTCCCTACACGTATGGATATAAGGGATAGGGATTGTCTGTAAGATGTTGTCTAAAAGAGGGGGGGGGGGGGGGGGGGGGGGGGGGGGGGGGGGGGGGGGGGGGGGGGGGGGGGTGTGGATATAAGTATGTGTAGATGATATGTGTGGAGGATTAGTGTGGATATGAACGCATAACCAAAGGCGAACCATTAGGCACTGGAATGTCATACATACCATATTTGGTCAAATTAGGAGTTTCCGAGGTCGGCGAGGTATTTTCTGAGGTTCTGAAACCGGAAAATCCAAGTCAATGGCCGACATAACTTGGAATTTCCTAAGGTTGTTAGATTTTGATGCTTGAGCCGTCAAATCAGGAGTATCCAGGGCCGGCGATACCGTTATCGCTGGTTTCAGAGTCGGAAATCAAAGTCAATGGCCAACATGACTTGAATTTTCCCTAAAATCCTTAGATTTTGACGCTTGAGGCGTCAAATTATGGGTTTCCAATGCGGTAAGACCATCTTCGGAGGGTACAGAGCTTCTGAACCACAGGAGATGCCAAGTCACTGCGCTGTTGACTTGGAAATTTATATTACATCGTTTGATTTTGACACTAGATGTGTCAATGTCCAGGTTTATAATACAACGTTGGTATCAATGGGTATGTTTATAAGGCCGTAGATTTCGAATATGACGGTTGCAGAACCCTGAAGGGTGTTCACGAGCCCAGGAGGGGGTTCCCAGACGATAAAAGAAAAAGTAAAGAATAAACTCACATAGTGCATAGAAAAGCAAGTTGAGAAAGGATGACAATAGATGATTCAAGAGGAATCAGAAATTTTAATGGTCTCCGACTGAGCCCCAAAAATGGAGTTTTACCCATAAAATGGGGTTTTCCATTGAAATTGAATGAATTCAGCTATTAATATTAATTACTTACTTACGTAGCCTATGTTGCACAATATATGGACTCTATTAGCTTGTTAATTATAACGCCTCTACCTTTTTACCTATCTTTCTTAATACATTGTCCATATTAATACAGTCTTACTGTTCACAAGACTGATTCTGTTCTAAACATATACACTTTATACAGGCCGTCATTTCTATTGCACAGCACATGGATAACCTTTTTCTAAAGGTTGAAGGCTGACATTTATATTTTGAAATTTCATTTTCTTTTTATAAATGTCCACTAATATATTTCTTTTATAATTGAAGCATGTATATTTTGTTTGCTATTTCCCTATTTTATGTTTTATTTTGTTTGCTGAGTTTTTTTTTATAGTTATACATTTATTTTGTGTGTTAAGCTTTACTAATTATTTTATAAATATCATTTTGTTTTAATTTATTATTTATTTTAAAAATGCTATTTTATTTTAAAACTTTCAATTATTTTTAGTTTTATTTATTTCTTAATTTTTACTTATTTTTTAAAAAATTATATTTTGTTTTAAAACTTTTATTTATTTTTCATTTTATTTGTTTTAAAATATTTAAAACATTTTGTTTTTACTAAAAATTTTGTTCTTTTTATGTTCATAACGTAAAATAATATGAATTTATTTAAAGTACTGAAGCAGTAACACAACCTCCCCCCCAACACTCTCCCACGATTAATTGATCTGATGCTTTAAGTCATATTTTTGTATAATTTTGTGTAAACATAACATAAAAATAAGTTTTTTGAATAAAATATCATAGTAAAGTGTAAGGGTTTATGGACCCTAAATCAATAAAGCAGTAAAGCAGTAGCGCAAACCACAAACTCTACCCCTTTCACTTATCCATGATCTATTGATCTATTGCTTTAAGTCATATATCGGTATTATTTTGTACAAACATAACATAAAAGTAAGTTTTTTTGAATAAAATATCATAGTAAAGTGTAAAGGTTTATTGACCCTAAAGCAGAAAAGCAGTAAAAAAGTAAAGCAGTAGCGCAAACCACACGCCTACCCCTTCCACCCATCCATGATCTATTTTATTGCTTTAAGTCATTCTTTGGTATCATTTTATATAAACATGACATAAAAATTAGTTCTTTGAAAAAAAACATACTAAAGTGTAAAAGTTTATTGACCCTAAAGCGGTAAAACAGTAACGTAAGCATCCCACCCCTCCCCTCAAACATAATTTATTGATTGGGTGAATAAAGTCATGCATGGATAATATTTACTGTAACACAAACTCATGTTCAAACATAGCCTCCTTTCTCTCTCTCTCTCTCTCTCTCTCTCTCTCTCTCCTCTCTCTCTCTCTCTCTCTCTCTCTCTCTCTTCTCTCTCTTCTCTCTCTTCTCTCTCTCTCTTTCTCCTCTCTCTCTCTCTTTCCTCTCTCTTCTTCTCTCTCTCTCTCTCTCTCTCTCTCATATATATTTTATATATATATTTATATATATATATATATATATATATATATATATTCTATCTATCTATCTATCTATCTATCTCTTGTTCTTTTCTTTCCTAGCCTAAGCTAGTCTATCATAACTAACTGATCCTAACCATAGCAATTTTCTCTAACACTTCCAAAGTAATATCACATAGTGCTGTTTTACTGTTTAGATGACTTATTCTCTTATATTGTGGATATGATGTCAATATTGAAGAACATTTCTATGCATTGTGGAGTTACCATTTATATTTTTTTTTGTATGTTGGACATTTATGTTTAATAAATTTTCTTTGTAACTTCAATATTTTATTATTTTTCTTTCGCTCTAACTAAAATTTTGTTTCATTGATATTTTTCTATTAACATTAACTAAATTTATGTAAATTTATGTAAATCTTTCAAATATTTAATATTAAACGTGTTCATTTTATAATTTAATTTTTGTTTATATTATTTTTCTTACATTATTTTCTTTTAAGTTTTTATTTATTTATATTTAGAAGTTATAATTTTATTTAAAACTTTTATGTTTTACTAAATTCTTTAATTTTTTATTAAAATATGTACTTTATGGACCCTAAAGCAGCAAAGCAGTAGTGCAAACACCAAACACCTACCACATCTCTTCCCTCACCCGGCATACTCTATAGTTTACCTCATCAAGCCATATTTTGAGCATGTAATTTGCATAACACAGCATAAAAAAATAAGTTTCTTGTATACATAGCGTTAAAAATAAGTTCTTTGGAAAATGATCCAGCATACAAATATACTATAACAATTCATGTTTTTACTAAATCATTTATTCATTTAATAAACATAAGTCCTTTGTATAGAATATTGCATAAAATGTTCTTTGGATGAATATAAAATAAATTGATTACAAAACATTTTATTATTTTACTAAATCCTTTATTCTTTTTATGTTTATAACATTAACATAATAATTTAACAGATCTAACAAAAATTTATCATAACCAAACTTTTCTTTCATACTGAACAACGAATAAATGCTAACATAACAAAGTTTTAACATAATATTACCTGAATTAAGAACATAGAGTATCATAAAATATTGACATACTACGTACCGAATATACTGCCATTACATTAACAAAGTACACTGTTTAATAACAGTAAAGTAACTAACATTACATCACAAACACGAAACCTACACCATGGGCGTCGTCAGGGGGGTATGGAAGGCAGCAGCCCCCCTAGATAGTGTTTACTCTGCATCTCAAAAGCAACACCCACTCTTTTCTTGCGATGCAGAGAGTTTAGAGTACAGCCTACATCTATTATGGATTTCATTTTTACTTCGTACTAAAGGGTGATACAAGTCTATATATATCAAAAGAAGGTCAGTTTTGTGTAATTTTTCCTATACTCTTTTTACTTTCAGTTAAAACTGGTAGTATCGTTAATTCGTTATACCAGATCAAAGACTTCTTAATTAGGCCGTCGCCTACTTTTGCATATATATATATTATATTATAGTATATATATATATATATATATATATATATATATATATATATATATATATATTATATATATATATATAATATATATTATATATATATATATAATCTACTATATAATAATTTAATAATAATATAATTAGTATTATATATATTATATTGCAAGTTTTTTTACTTTTATTTCCACTAAATAAAGTTCGTCATGAGGGGTCACTAGGAATCTTTATACTAAGACCTTTCACTAAATCTAAGAATGTTCATGTGGTTTTGTAAGGTGACATATCATCACAGAGTGGCTATAAAACTGCTGTGAAGCTGCAGATTGTTCCTTACAGGACGTGCCGGTGACATTTAAAAATTAAGCAGCAAATTGCTACGAAAAATCATAGAAGAAAATAAAAAATAAATATTATCCTCATAATATCATGTTTAACATTTTTCTTGGTACGCCGATTTACCGCTCGGGGTAAGCACATGATGTGGAGTGTTGTAAAGATTTGTGCCTCTTACGAAAAGATGCCGAGATCAGTCATTGAAAACCATTTTGAAAAGGGGAAGGAAAATGCCACATACCAATCAGTTCAGATTCTGAATGAGACCATTTCTCTATGTGGTACTACAGTACTACTATAAATGAAAGCATCGTTAATAATGTAAAGGAAGCGTGCGCTTATAGCTTACTAGCAGATGAAACCCTTGATATTTCTGGAAAGGAACAATTACCCATAGGGTTTCGCTATTTCGACAAAAGAGTCCGATGAAGTCAAAAGGGATTTATTGGCTTTGTAGAACTAAAAGCGATTGACGCAAAAAACATTGCGAAAGCCATTGAAGATTTTGTCACGACCGAAACTGGATCCCGAGAAATGAGTGGGCTTGGGTTTCGATGGCTGTTTACGATGTTGGTAAAAGAAGGAGGTGTCCAAGGCAAATATTTCGGAAAAAGTAATAAAAAAGCATTGTTCTTTCATTGCTCTTCACACAAATTAAATCTAGTAAGTAATGATTTGAACATAATACCAGAAATTCGCAATACTGTGGGAATTTAAAGGACATTATTACGTTTTTTTCGGCAAGTCGTCTTGAGAGAAAATTAATGCCAACATTTCGAGCCTATGCCAGACCAGAAGGTCTGAACAACACAATTGCATCAGAGTGTTTAAGGAGCACTTTGTAGGAATGATGTAAGCATTTGAAACCCTTTCCATTGAAGGAAATACCACCACAAGAAAAAGCGCTTTTCAGTTGCATTCTGCGGCATGTAAGTTGTCATTCACCATGGCTATGATATATATTGATCGCGAAGTATTCTGCGATGTTAGAGCAGTTGTAAATACTCTCCAATTGAAGACCTTGATATTGTCAAAATCTCGCAAGCACATTCACATTGTGAAAATGGTTACAGCATTCGGAAAGATGAAGCAAAAATACCGGAAGTGTTAAAAGAAAACCTAATCATGCCGAGCAACTGGGACGATCTGAATATACCGCGGATTGTTGGTAGACAGTAGCACCTCAGCATCCATCCAGCAATAGATCCCATGGAGTTCTGGAGAAGATCCTTAATAATTCCATATCTGGAATCTGGATTCTATAACCTCTTCTTTGCAATTACGGTCTTTTACTGAAAATACACATGCCTATGCATTGACATATCTACATGCTTTCCACTTGCTACTCATAACAATCGATGAGTTATAAGGAAAGCCCAGCTTTCTTTAAGTTTTTACCGCTTAGAAGGCATAGAAGAAAAGCTAGAACTTCAGTACAAATTTGGAAGGACAAGAAACTGAGTAGTTAAGAACTAAAAGATCTTGTTGTCTCCCAAGTCGACGAAAAAGGCTTTGATGATACTACTCGCCCAGCATGCACCACCAGTACAGTAGAGCGCTCTTTCATTACTCTGCGAAGGATCAAGACTTGGCTACGAAGTACAGGTTAAACGGGCTGGCTATGATGAGTGTACACAGAAAATTTGTGTTTGACAATTATGATTATTTTATTCAAACAGTAGTGATAAATTTGCCTTGAACCAAGGAAATTACTTTTTTAATAATATCAATTTTGCAACTACTCTATATATTGTGAATTTCCATATATATATATTATATATATATAATATATATATATATATATATATTATATATATATTTATATATTATATATATATATATATATATATATATATATATATATATATATAAATATATATAATATATATATACATATACTATACATATACAAAGCTCTATAAAATTTTAAGCTGCCCCCCTAGCTTGGAAGCTGGCTACGCCCATGACCTACACCCCTACTTTTATATCATATCTATAACATACCAATGATAATTCAACATTATCATAGTAATATTTAACAAAACTTAACAAAAATATTTATAATATTATAACCAAACTAACATAGTGATCTACGAATAAATGCTAACAGCAAAGTTTTTATCTTATCACCAGATATCAACATAAACAAAGAACCTAACCTAACTATCATATTTACCAACGAATAATTGCTATCATAGCAAAGTTTTAACTTCAGTAAAACTAACAATATCACCTAAACTAAGAACAAGACATACAAATATACAAATACTTCAGTAAATACAAATATACAAATAACTTCAGTAAAACTAACAATATCACCTAAACTAAGAACAAGACATACCTAGCATACATTTCATACGAATAAACTGCTATCATTAACAAAGCCATTTATTTTGTTTAATGTTTTTATTTTATTTAAATATTATTCTACATTTATAATTTTATTTTATTTCTGTATAAATATTTATTTCATTTATTTGAAATTTTTATATAAAGTTTTTTATTTATTTCAAAATTTTATTTTAAAACCTTTTGCTTTTACTTAAATTTTTTTTTTTATTAAAAATATGTACTTTATTGACCATAAACAGTAAATCATTAGCGTAGACCAAATAAAGCTCTACCCCCCCATCCCCCTCTCGCCTGGCCATGCTCTATTGATTTAGTGCTTCACGTCATATTTGAGAATGTATTTGTATAACACAGCATGAAAAATAAGTTTCTTTGTATAACATAGCATTAAAAAATAAGTTTTTTTGGATGATCACAGAATAAAATATTTAGAAACGCTTTAAGTGTTTACTAAATCTTTTATTCTTTTACATAAAATAAGTTCTTTGTATAAACATTACATAAGTTATCTGATCAACGAATAAATGATAGCATTACAAAGATTTAACATCATTAAAGCTAACATAACATAACCTAAATTAAAATCATAACATACCTAGCATACTTAGAGTACGAATAAACTGTTAACGGTAGCAAAGTTCCCTACTTATCAACAGTAAAGTAGCCAACATTACTTACAAAACACTTAACTTAATCTCACTTGTTCAACATATCTATAACATATCAATATTAAATCCACTTTAACACAGCAATATTTAGCAAACCTTAACAAAAATTTATCCTAACCTAACATATAAATAAATACTAACATAACAAAGTTTTAACATTAGTAAAGCTGACATAATATCACGTAAACTAGGAACATAACATACCTAACATATTTTTACGTACGAATAAACTGCTTTCGTTACCAAACTTCGCTTATCGACGGTAAAGTGACTAAAATTACCCATAAAACTTAACCTAGTCCCATTTTCTGTAGCATCTATAACATATCAATGTTAATTGTAACTAACATTATTCCTCGAAACTTAACCTAAATCCACCTTTCTATCATATTAGTAGCATAACAATGTTAATTTAATAAAACTTAACAAAACATTTGTCATATGATACTTTAACTAATATATTGAACTATGAATAATCACTGGCATAACAAAGTTTTAACTTACCATCAGCAGTCTGCATAGCAATATCTAGACTTACTTTACATAATATAACCAAGCAAAATCTGTAGTAATAATAATAATAATAATAATAATAATAATAATAATAATAATAATAATAATAATAATAATAATAATAATAATAATAATAATAATAATAATAATAATAATAATAATAATAATAATAATAATAATTCTCATATATATATATATATATATATATATATATATATATATATATATATATATATATATATATATATATATATATATATATATATATATATATATATATATATATATATATATGTATATACATATATGTATATATATATATATATATATATATATATATATATATATATATAATATATATATATAAATATATATATAAATAATATAATATATATATATATATATATATATATATATATATATATATATATGGATATATATATTTATATATATATATATATATACTATATATATATATATATATATATATATATATATATATATATATATAAATATATAATATAATAACATATAAATATATATATATATATATATATATATATATATATATATATATATATATTATTATTATTATTATTATTATTATTTTTATTATTATTATTATAATCCCTGGAAATTTGATTCCTCAAGCGTCGAAATCTAACGACCTTAGGAAATTCCAAGTCATATCAGCCATTGGCTTGGATTTTCCGGTTCCAGAACCTCAGAAAACGCCTTGCCGACCCAGGAAACCCCTGATTTGACTTATCAAGCGTCAAAATCCAGCGATGTGAGGAGAAAATCCAAGTCATATCAGCATTTGACTTGGAATTCCTGCTCCAAACGCATCATCGACTACGGAATCGGGTTTCCCTGGCACTGGGAATGCCTAATTTGAAGCCTTAAAAGTCAAAAAGTACTAAAAAAATGCTAAAAGCATTAAAAAGTATCAAAAACTTTCATCTAGTGCCGAATGGTCGCCACCCATCGAAGTTGCGCTCTATACTTATATATATATATATATATATATATATATATATATATATATATATATATATATATATATATATATATATATATATATATATATATATATATATATATATATATATATATATATATATATATATATATATATATATATATATATATATATATATATATATATATATATATATATATATATATATATATATATATATATATATATATATATATATTTAAATGCTGCCACTCTGTATATATATATATATATATATATATATATATATATATATATATATATGTTTGTGTGTGTGTGTGTGTGTAGGTTTGGGTGTGTGTCTGTTTTTGTGAGTGTGTTCACATGGATAGGTTCTAAAAACATAGCATTAGCCAACTGAACACTAAATAAAAACCCTCAAGAGAAAAAAAAATGCAGGTGAATGAAATTTAGTTGTCGTTTCTTATGATTCCGAGGTTTAAATAAATGCGCATTGCGTCTTACCATTTTGTTATATATATATATATATATATATATATATATATATATATATATATATATATATATATATATATATATATATATATATATATATATATATATATATATATATATATATATATATATATATATATATCTTGATCAACAAACTACTACTGGAGTTCAAATTATAAACTGTTAATGTTATAATAATAATAATAATAATAATAATAATAATAATAATAATAATAATAATAATAATAATAATAATAATAATAATAATAATAATAATAATAATAATAATAATAATAATAATAATAATAATAATAATAATAATCAAATCAAATCAAATCAAATCAAAAAATATTTATTCAGGATAGCAGTTACAATTTTCATCCTTTAATAACAGAGATACACATATAATTTTATATTATTACAATTTCAATAAGCCAATAAATTAGGATGCAATTTTCCTCCTATCTGAAATGGGTCTACTAATTGTAACACAGTGTTGTGTCCTTTGAGACCCAAATACAATACATACAATAATAATAATAATATTAATAATAACAATAATAATAATAATAATAATAATAATAATAATAATAATAATATAATAATAATAATAATAATAATAATAATAATAATAATAATAATAATAATAATAATAATAATAATAATAATAATAATAATAATAATAATAATAATAATAATAATAATAATAATAATAATAATAATAATAATAATAATAATAATAATAATAATAATAATAAAAATAATAATAATAATAATAATATAAAATAACAACAACAACAACAACAACTACAACAACAACTAATTTTAATAACTAATAATAATAATAACGTACAGCTTGAAACAGTAGGAAATGTAAAAATAAAAAAAGAGATTGAAATAAGAAATATAAAAATAAAATAAAAATAAAATAAAAGTCGGGGAAACAAAAGGATTTAAAAAAGAAAAAAAAGAAAAAAAGATGAAAAAGACTTTTAAGTAAATGAAAAATAAAATAAAATTAATAAATAAAAAGTTTTTTATTTTTTCCCCATTGACTCCCTCGTCCTGTTAGGGAAAAAAATGTTCTCTGTCGAACGAACGTTTTGTAAGAGAACACCGCGCAGCACAAACTCAATTTAAAATCTTTTCTACTCGGAAAAAGGCAAGTTGAGAGGCAAACAGGATTTTCAAAAGCTTCCTTTTTATTCAACACTTATTGATTGGCGAGTTGAAATTGAAAGGAATTTATTGTAAATAAAACTAAATAAAGAAATAACATTAGATAGTAAAATATATTTTTTTTTTTTTAAATATGAAATATCACGATTCCTTCTTTGAATCAATAATATACTCGAATATATATATATATATATATATATATATATATATATATATATATATATATATATATATATATATATATATATATATATATATATATATATATATATATATATATATATATATATATATATATATATATATATATATATATATATATCAGAGTGTCTAAAGCTGACATCATGTAACGGTCCGCTAGCGCACCTCCGCACCTCGAGAAAACGTAGTCCGCTAGCGCTCCTCCGCACATATTCAGACCATCAAACCTCCGCTATCGCAAGTCCGCACGTCCGCACGTCCGCACGTCTCCCACTAATAATGTGCGACTTCACAAAAGATTTTAATATTAAATACTAAATAGTATATATCCTTACAAAAATTTATTTATAATATTATATGAAAAATTGAATGAATATTTACAAAATCTCAAGATTTTCCACTTCCTCCTCAATGTCGTCTTCAAAGGACAAGAGATCCATATTACCTTTCAAAAAGATTAGGTGCTCAAAATTAAAAGCAGTTAAGGCTGACCTCTTTTCCCTCAAAATATCCCCACCAATACTAAATATTCGCTCTACAACCGCAGAACTAGGGAGAGGTGTATTATATTTTATGAACAAGTTCAACAAATTCTGCCTATGCTGAAAGGAAAGATGTCCTTGGTGAGAGGAGTGCTGGTGTTAGTTCACTTCCAGCAGTCCATTGCTAATTAAGGTCCTCACCTAAATCATTCTGCCTCTCTTCTGAAATATTTTGACCACCCTGTCCACCCATAAGAAGGTCTATTTCGTCCAAGACTTTAGTAGAATCCATGAAAGCCTCGACTCCTGCAGATTCGATGCTAATGCTACATATCAGCTCGGTAGCTATATATATATATATATATATATATATATATATATATATATATATATATATATATATATATATATATATATATATATATATATATATATATATATATATATGTTAATCAGTTCTGTGTAAAACCCAAATATATATATATATATATATATATATATATATATATATATATATATATATATATATATATATATATATATATATATATATATATATATATATATATATATATATATATATATATATATATATATATTTATATATTTATATATAAACAAATATATATATATATATATATATATATATATATATATATATATATATATATATATATATATATATTATATATATATATATATATATATATATATGTTGGAGTCAGAATTGATTTAGATATTGCCTAGTTATTATAGTAATTATATAATTAATTAAAGTTATAGATGAGGGTAATAGCCATTCAGTCTATAAAATCAATTTAAATATTTATTATATATGGTACCTTTAAGGAGGTTGAAATTATTTTTGGAAGTTTAATTATTAAAAACAATAAGTCTTAGACTAAAAGTATAATTAGTTATAAACTTAAAATAAAAATTATATTTCTTTATTATAACCAATAAGAATTCTTAATAAGTAAACTATATTTTCATTTTTAAAATGTGGAACAAAAGAGCGGAAACTTTTTTTGATCCGCACGTGCAAGTCCGCTAATTTCCTGACGACTCCGCACCTCCGCTAGTCCGCACCTATTCTGGTAGTCCGCTCGGAGCGGACTAGCGGACTAGCGGACTAAAGAGCGGAAGTGCCCACCTCTGATATATATATATATATATATATATATATATATATATATATATATATATATATATATATATATATATATATATACTATATATATATATATATATATATATATATATATATATATATATATATATATATATATATATATATATATATATATATATATATAATATATGTTTTTATATCTATATATATATATATATATATATATATATATATATATATATATATATATATATATATATATATATATATATATATATACTTTATATATATATATATATATATATATATATATATATATATATATATATATATATATATATATATATATATATATATACTAACAAATAATAATTGAGAAGGCATGTAATCGAATAAACTGAAATCACCGATTTTTTCCCCCCCATTTTGTTGTGACTTCGCTTCACACCTTGTTTGTTCTTCTTCTATTTTCTATGCTATCATGTCTTTCCTTTCTCTTTAAATTAAGGATTCAGGAATAATTTTTTGAAAATGCTCCAATTCCTTTTCAGCAGCTCCGTCATTTTAAAAATTCCTGAATCTGAACATTTTATTTTATATATATATATATATATATATATATATATATATATATATATATATATATATATATATATATATATATATATATATATATATATATATATATATATATATATATATATATATATATATATATATATATATATATATATATATATATATATATATATATATATATATATATATATATATATTTTGAACCTCATCATCAAAAAATTTTGGGTCCGGCGCTGGTTCTGGCACAGCCTTATATACTAGATCCGGCACCGCAGCTTGCCTTTAAATCTGGCTTCAGCTCTCACCTGTAATATAATTATTGGGAAAGATTCTTTTTTTATTTATTTATGTATACCCAATTTTTGG
Organism: Trachelipus rathkii; assembly: GCA_015478945.1. Classification (NCBI taxonomy): domain Eukaryota; kingdom Metazoa; phylum Arthropoda; class Malacostraca; order Isopoda; family Trachelipodidae; genus Trachelipus; species Trachelipus rathkii. Next base: position 19,214 of record JABUQX010018407.1, read on the forward strand.
TTATTGGCTAGCCCGTGAAGGTGGTTAAATCATATATATATATATATATATATATATATATATATATATATATATATATATATATATATATATATATATATATATATATATATATATATATATATATATATATATATATATATATATATATATATATATATCTTATATATATATATATATATATTTATATATATTTATATATATATATTTATGATCGTACTTATGCTAAGATTTGCGCGAGCAAAATTTTAGCATAAGTCGAAATGAAATGATATATAAACCCGTGATGTTGAGATACTCTTCAGTCAGATACAGAGTCAGATTAAAGCAATTATTAAGAATCAGAAGAAAATCTCACTCAAGATACTCTCTCCCGAAATCCTCCCGGCAAGAGAGATAAACTTCAAGGAAAAGGCTGCGACTTGAATTTCGATCACAAATTTTCGCACTAAACGAAGAGTCAGAGGCAATTGTGGAAAACGTGCTGGAAAAGGCTGTGACTACCAATTCGCCTACGAAGAGAGAGTATCTCAACAGAAGGGACTTTTATTACTTTTTTACTTTTATTGAATATTTACTTATGTTGAATAAAAACATCATTTCAAATATGGATTTCTAAATTACCATCCTCTTATATAGGGTGCTTGCTCTTAAAATAAGCCACCAATCTAGCAAGTCGTACCCTATATAATTGGTGAACCCGGAGAAGAACACCCAGAACTTCAATCAATGCCTTCTGATTACTAAAGAAAAACAAACAAAAATGAAGAAAAAGAAAAAACTAAAA
>JABUQX010018408.1:0-15858 GCA_015478945.1 Trachelipus rathkii
GAGGGTCTCATCCGCCCTTGTGTGAAGCACTGCTCTCGATATTTTTTCATGCTCAACTTAGTACGTACTCAATCCTTGCGATACTCTCAGCCCAGGTCTGAGCTGCATACCTGAGAGCATATTGAAACGGCTTCTAAATTATCCTTTAACAAGTTAACCATGCCTGGATTTTTCTTGAAGTCATATATATATATAATCCAAAAATTTTTTTTGACGGACATAGTTCGAAATTAATTTTTAGCAACGTACACTCATAAGCATAATATAATCTTTAATCTGCACGTTTTCAAATTTTATGCATTAACATTTTATCGATCATACAATAAATATATTTTAAAATCAAAATTCGCTCTCACGTTGGAACGGCTCTTTTTATTGTCAAATGTCTAAAAAAATCGGAAATTCTTACCGGGATCGAAAGATTTATTATAATAGCTATATACTAGTAATTAATATATGTTATATAACTATATTAATAACCTATAATGGTACTATTAATACATTATCATTTATATGCTATATATATATTATTTATAATTATATCTTAATTAGATATATATTTAATATATTATTATTATATAATTTGTGTATATATAATATATATATATAATATATATATATATATATATTATTAATATATATAATAATATATATATTATATATTATATATAATATATATTATATATATATATATACTATCTATCTTATTAAAACTAGTCTCTAAAATACACAATATTTAAGATAGTTAATATAAAATTATCGTAAACATATAATAAATATATATATAACTACATTATTCTAATATTATAATTAAATTAATTTATATTCAATATAATATATTTATATTTATTATAATATATATATATATACTCTACGGTTTAATGAATACACTATAATATATAAAATTTCAGTATAATATATTTTAATTATTTTATATAATATTTAATCTAGTAATACAATTTAGGATTTGGGTATCGCGAAAAAAGAATCCAGAAGGTGGGGTGAGGTAGCAGGGAATGTTGTTAAGTAATGGCGAAAAGTAAAGAGAGTCAGGAGGGGTGCCTTCTAAAACCCTATTAATGGATGAATTTTGGTTTTGTGAGGCGAATCTGAAAAAAAAGTCTTGAGAGAATTTGGTAGTCAGGGTGTGTTAAAAAGATGGATTTTGAAATAGTAACACGTAGAATACGAGTAAGAGTTATGTTATGATTGAGGCTAGTTCTTGGTTGTAAAAGTTTTATGTTATGCTAGTATGTGGAGCAGCCTGGAACAATGTCACATGAGTTTAAATATTTATGGATAATATGGTTGGATGAAAAAGGGAACCGAATTTAGGAATGATGTCGCATTATAAGGAAATCTGTTTTTGAATGGTAACGGAAAGATGGCTGGTGCAATTAATCCCTAGTGGATGTAAGGGCAATAAGTCTTGATGTGTTGCCCTAGGGGTCTTACCATGACGGTATATGTAATCTATTATCTGTGTAATGATAGTATGTTGAGTACTCCCTATGGTCTGTTATAATAGATGGTATAGTATATAAATGTACTCTAATCTGCGGGCTTGCTACAGGCCTCATTATTTGATGGGTTGCTCTTGTGTTTACAACGGAGCAAACAAGCCAAAGTCAAGCCGAAGGCCCAAATGCTTTGTTGCGATACAATTTCAATAATAAGACGAAGAAAAATTTCACGCCTCGCACCATGACTCGAACCATCGACACCAGCGATCTCACCGTATTAGACAATGTAACAAGGAGGCTCTACCCTAGTTCGATCTGCTCCACTCCGCCCCAGAAAAGAAGGTATCTCGGAACAGCTTTCAAGTCTCCTGCTTCGATATCACTGCTTTTTGAAACTCAATACTTATATTTAAATCCATAGAACGGTGCTTTTAACCCCCCTACTCGGGAGCAGATGCCACAGCATAAAAAATTCACATGCTAGTCATGCTCCCGTATTACAACCGGGAGCAACCCCAAAAACAAAGTCAGGCCACGACGCGACATTGGAAACATCAATCTTGTTGCGACAAATTTTCAATAATAAGAACAAAGAAAAATTTCACTCCGCCAGGACTCGAACCACAAACAAACAGCGCCACTGTTAGACAATGTTGAGGGTTCACGACTGTACACCCCGATCCGACCACAAACAAAAAAAGAAGTATCTCTTTAGCAGTTTTCAGTCTCCTGCTTCAATATCTAACTTTGTCTTTGAGTGTGAAACCAAATACTTTATTTAAATTCCATAGAAGGGTGGTTGGCCCCTGCTGGGCTACACGGCAATCTGTTTTGGGATGCTCCTCGGGTTACAGGAGCAACCTGCAAAGTAAAGGAACGCCGACATACGGGACAACATGCTTGTTGCGACAAATCTGTCAATAAATAGACGAAAAAAATTTCACTCGCCGCCAGGACTCAAACCATCGATAACAGCGTCATCCCTTAGACCAATTTGTACAAGGAAGTGTCTCTAACTTTTACTATTTTGCGTATCTCACTTTCCCAAAATAAGAAGCATCTCGGAAGGTTCATAATTACTGCTTCGATATCACTGTTATTGAAACTCGATGATTTATTCAATCCATAAGAAGGGTGGTTTGGAACCCTGCTGGGGCTCACCGGCATCTGGCTAGGTTTGCAGCCGGAAACAGGATGGTCGGCCAGCACCATTGGCCAGCGCCACCGGCGACATGCACCTCGGCGCTTATTGCGACAAATTTGCAAATAAGACGATGAAAAATTTAATTCGCGAAAGAAACTCGAACATCGAACACAGTCGTCGCTGTTAGATCGGAAATAGTAACACACGTTATAACCACTAGAGTAAATCTCAAGATCCCACTCAACCCCCGAAAAAAAGATTTGTTAAAGTTTTTAAGTTTCCTCTTCGATTTCACATCACAGCTTTGAAACTCGACACTTAATTAAATCCACAGAAGGATGGTTTGGAACCACTCTATCTGGGGTATTCACTGGCAATTCTTTACTGGGTTGCATCATGGGTAACATGATAAATCTGACTAGGTAAGGAACGTCGAACGCTCATAACATTGGTATCTTACGACAAAATTTTGCAATAAAGAACGTAAAAAAATTGTCTCGCAGCCAGTGCATCTAAACCTATCGAACATGTGCATTTAGATCATTGTGAAACAGGATGTCTACCTGAGCCACTGTGAGAGGTTCCGATTCGCTCTCCTAGAAAAAACGCATCTCGGAAGTTTCAAATTTCCTGCTTCGAATACTACTAGTTTGAAACTCGACACTATTTAAATCACAGAAGGGTGATTGGAATCTCTGCTGGGGCTACACGGATTCTTCTGGGGTGCTTCCTGGGTTAAAGGAGCAACCATCCAAAGTCAAGAAACGCCGACATTCGCACAAGATGCTTGTTGCGAAAATTTTCAATAATCTAGAACGAAAAAAAAATTCACCTCGCGCAGGATCGCTATCGACAAGGCGTCACCGTTAAACAATCTAAAGGAGCTATAACCATAATCCGATCGCTCCAAAACGAAGGCTCTCGGAAGGATTTCAAAGTCTCCTGCTTCGATATACTGCTTTGAAACGCTACTTATTTAAATCCACAGAAGGGTGGTTGGAACCCCTCTGGGGCTACCGGTATTTTTTCAGGGGTGCTCATGGATTACAGGAGCAGCCAACCATAGTCAAGGATCGCCGACATGCGCATAACATGCTCATTGCGAGAAATTTGACAATAATACGACGCAAAAATTTCACTCGGCGCCAAGGAAGAACCATCGACAACATCGTGCAGTTAGACAATTGTACAGTCGGGTGAACGAAAAAAGTGATATAATTTTTTTCCAAACGTAATAGTGGGGAAAAGTTAACTTTTGATATGTATCCTTACCCTTAAAATTTGGGGAGATCTACGACAATTATTACCGGTGCCCCAAGAGGCTTGATTGTAATGTTTTTTTTGAAAAATGAACAATTGTATTTATTTTCCGATAGAATTATAGTTGCCACTACGGGTACTAATATTTAATGTAATAGCACGTAAAATGTACGTTTTAGTGCATACATGTAAACCAACACCACAAAAATTTGGTCAACCTAGAAAAATGTAGTTTCTGTTGCTAAACAATATCATTTATAATTCTTTTAATATTTTCATAATTGATGAAACACTTTTACTCCCACCACTGTTTCGCGCCTTTATGATACGCATGCATATCTTTTGCATGTTTCAATTTCTCATTTGTTTCTTCACTTGTTAATATTTTTTAGTATTGATAGACGTGTTTTTATTGTTTAATTATTTATTGATTTATGTTAATCTTATAATACAATCGTTTGAATCTTTACGACCCAAAATATGACGTCTATGCCGTCAACTTCATCAGTTTAAAAGACTAGACATAATAAAGAGATGATTTAGGAGAGAGTTTTAAAAAAAATCGTAATCTCTCCAATTGAATTCTCTCTAGCGTCCTCAATTTGTTGCAATCGGGAAAAATGCTCGGAATATTTACCAAAGGCTTAAGACCAGTGTAGTGTAAGTTCGTCGTGGTTTCTAGTCTGATTATTTTTGCCTGCTCCGGCTCCGGCTCCGGCTTCGGCTCCGGCACCGTCTCCGGCTCCGTCACCGGCTCTATCATTTAATAATTACCCAGATTCGATTCTGGACACTTTTATTTTCAAATACAATTAGAAATAATAGAAATATTTTACAAAAAAAAAAAGCTTTCGTTCCGACTGAACGACTCCGACTCACGACACTCGGATACAGCTCGACAGACCTGGTGTGAAGTTACTTGTTCAGTACAAGCTATCTGTACATTTCAATGTTAATGTATGCATGATAAATCATTTAATACATTTTGAAGAGGTCAAAACCTGACTGAAATCAAAAATTCCTAAAAACTTTCTCAATGAACATACATACTGAGTATGCATAGAAAATGGAGCTGGAGAAGTATTACGAAGATATTACGGAGATATTACGGAGAGGTATTACGAAGATTTAGTAAAGATCAGTAGTTAAAGTGCCTTTCCCCGGGGTCGTGGGAAAATATTAATTAGCGTGAAACGCTCGATATCGAGGGAGTTAATCACCGTGAGGAGTTAATCACCGTGGGGGAGTTAATCACCGTGTAATTTCTCCCCTTTTATCGACGAAAAAAAGCGAAGCTTTTTTTCGAATTAATAAATTAATTAATTAATAATTAGTTAATTAATTATTAATTAATAAATAAATTAAAAAATTTCAAATTACCCTGTGAATTTCAACCCTTCAATCGACGAAAAAAACCGCAGGTTTTTTTCGAATTAATAAAAAAAAAAAATTAATTACTTAATAATAAATAAATAAATAAATAAATAAATAAATAAATAAATAAATAAATAAATGTTTAATTTCCGAATATTATTTTTTTTTATTGACGTGTATATTCCCGCGTACACCGGTTGAGGCCCCGCACCGCAGCGCACCGCACCGCACCGGTTGTGGCCCCGCCTCCGCCCTTCGCCCCCCCCCTTTTCGTCCCCCCCGAAAAAAAGCGAAGCTTTTTTTCGAAACAAATAAATAAATATAAATAAATGGATAAATAAATAAATAAATAAATAAATAAATAAGTATGTCTTACACATAAATGTGTTTATATGTGTACACTTACACCTACACCTTCCCCTACACCTACACAAGTATACATAGATTCGCCTATATATATATATATATATATATATATATATATATATATATATATATATTATACAAGTATACATAATATATATATATATATATATATATATATAGAGAGAGAGAGAGAGAGAGAGAGAGAGAGAGAGAGAGAGAGAAAAGAGGGGAAAATGTAACGTTTTATCCGAGGGAGTCGCTACCAGAGCTCTCTCCGTGCATCCGACCGCTAAGTCATCTATTCAGCTACTGAAATTCGTTGGCGTTTTTTTTTTTTAAAAAGTCTGTGGATGCGTGGGAATTGAAGTAACCGCTTTTTTTTTCGCGTTATTATTATTATTATTATTATTATTATTATTATTATTATTATTATTATTATTATTATTATTATTATTATTATTATTATTATTATTATTATTATTATTATAAAATAAAATAGGGTAATAAAAAGCAAGCAGTTTTTTTTTTCTCATCTTTTTCTTTTTTTTCATTTATTAAATAAAAATACATTTATTTTGTACAAAATACACATTTACATTTGCAAAAAAAAAAATATATATATATATATATATATATTATATTATATATATATAATATATATATATATATATATATATATATATATATATATATATATATATATATATATATATATATAATATTAATTACATAAGAAAAGTTAGCAAAGAGGTTCGAGAGGACCTCTGTATCCGAAAGGTATAGTTCGAGCAGTGTTTATAATAAGTGCCCTCTTTGTTGAAGTCATTCTCAGCTTCTTTGTTCCTTTTCTGATTGATACCTCTCCTTTCTTAGTAGCCCTAAAAGTCATTGAAGGAGTTTTAACTTCCCTATATCGTCCGCTTGTATTCACATACGGTTTATCTGAATCATCTAGATTGAAAACCATATTATGAAGGGTGGGGTCTCCTTCCTTTTCTCTCATTTGTTTAATTGCAATTGCTGTTAGGTCCTTATCTTTTATCGCATCGTAATATTCCTCAGCACCCATAAGCCATTCCCGCACTGGGTTTTCAGCATCAGTATCGACTTTATCTAACACAATTTTCAACATACCGTAAAAATTGATAATATCACTACTCGCATTACTCAATGTTAATCCCTTAGCTTTCAGAATATGGTCGATGCTACCATCAGGTTTTATAAGCCGAACAGCGTAAGATTTAGGGCCTGTGCAAACAAAGCTGTCGGCTGTAATACCAGCACCGATTTCGGCGGTCAATAACCAAGGAACTTCCTAGATTTCAAGGTACGACCATCACTTTTTGGCTACAAAGATGCAACTATCGGTGTCGCAATACAATACCCTTTGACCCAGTTTTTCCATGAGTTTGTACAATTTGACTCTTGCATGAGCAGTAGTGAACGCTGCGATAGCAAGATTTGTTGACCTTGAAGTGTTATAAGCATAGGCTGTGTAGCGTACAGAAACTATATGTTTTTGTCCAGCCACCACTACATTTACGATTTCTAAATCGGCCTGTTTTGCCAATGCCCAGACTTCGGCGTCACTATGACATATGATGTCTTCTGTAGCAGGTGCGCGTTCCGCCATTTTTCCCCAAAGAGAATTAAGACATAACTTTGCAATGAAACGGAGACCAGGGTTGTTCTTGATATTAGCCTTATCTAGTTAACACCTTCAATTCTTTCAAAAGCCTCAATGAAAATGTCAAGTTCAGGATCTGTGAGACCGGTGATCCTTCGGGTACCACTGAAGCCTCAGTTTATCCATTTCAAGAATGCTTTTCAAACGTAGTCTGTGAAAAGCTGCAATCTATAGGTTTGAATTTTCCAAATTTCTAGATTTTGGTAATCTTGTAATCCTTTTTTCAACAGCCAATTTTAACTCGGGTGTTGTGTGTAAACACCCTTAATCTCGCGTTGTCTTTCTGTTGTGAGTGCACAATCTTTCAATATCCTTTTTTGCCCACGTTCGACATAGAAGTAATATAATACTTTCTTTATATCCCCTGGTAAAACGGAATTATTAAGTTTTTGAGGAGGTAAAAACGCTAGATAAGCTCACCGACTTAATATTTCTCATGCATATTGGCTATGTATTCAGGATGCTCAAGGGAATAAATAAATATAACATTACTATCGCTTTTTTTTCCCTACAAATCACAAGTTTTTCGTAAGGTATGACCTGTACGGGAACTCTTAGATTTTTGAAACCTCATAGGGTTACAATGCGATGTGAAATCTTTAAGTAATAAAATTTTTGTTATCACCGTTCTGTGAGGGAAGATAAGTATACACTAAATGGTTTCTGTACGACCTCATATCAGAGCATCACCATAATAATAAGATCTATGATTTTGCGACACTCGTTGCCATATTCTATTGAATAGGGTTTGCAGAAGTACTCTCTTCTTATTTCTTCTTCATCAGCGTGGAAGTATTAACTCAGACCAGGTGGCATTCATTTTCATATGTTTTTTCCGTACAATTCGCTTCCCACAACACCAACTCACTAACTTCAACCCGGGCCTGCTTTCTGTATGATTCTTCTTGTAGCATATGTCATTCGTGATAAACCTGATCCAAGACTGAGATCTCCTCTTCTGCTTCTACGTTATACCCGTACCCGCATCATCTGAGTTCCTAGCGGCCAATTACATTCAGAACACACGTCACACCTCGATCGACGTCTTTTCCTTTCCACCTCGGTCCTTATGCAAACGGGTAACTAGATGCAGCTTCATCCATTTCCCTCCACCTCTGTTCATTCCGAGGTTTCAACTGGTTGTCGACTTGAATGCTGTCTGAAGGGTTACATAAACGCATTCCATCAATTAGGATGTAATAATACAACAGGAGACCTCTAGTGTATCCATCAGGAAAGATTATCGTGTTTAATTCTAAGAATTACAACACGCTCACACACATTCCTCGCGCATGGGTATATCCTTTGACTGGTATCTCTCTCCATTTGAACGCTTATCGTACAAGCGACATACTTCAATAGGATTAAATTTACTTCCATTCTCGACTGAATATGAGCACCAGTAATTAGATTTAATATAATGGGTTTTTAAAAAGGGACTCTAAAACAAAGTGAGCTAATGTACAACTTCTGTTAATACAAATACTCATTTGGAACATATCAATGAATATCTTTCGGAATTTTTCAAAACTTCGACGTAAAATGTCAACATCCTGTACACAATATTTAGTGCATTCTGATTTAATATCATACTCTCTATTTTCGAATGAGCTATACCATTCGGTAAATTCTCGTTTCTCTGACTCTTCCATTCGCTCAATTTCAAATAACCCTTTAGCAGGTATTCGGCCAACATAATTTACATTATCTAGGGTAAGAAATCTGTATGGGAAGAATCCTTTAGCTACATCACCATCAAGCCCCATGCATTTTGGTAGTTTCTTCAAAGCACAGGGCATGTATAAGAGAGTATCTTTAAATGTAATATTATGTTGAGCTGTCATAGTGATGATCTTTGTGCCTCGTTTTACAGGGTTACTAGAAATAACACTAGCACCGGTCTTCCATTAATTTACTAGAACACAATTCTGTTGTGTCAAACTTACTCCATTATGAGCTGCTACTATGATTTCATCTTTCTTATGTTTTTTTTTCCGAAACTGAAATAAATAATTTATAAAATTTACGACTGGGTACTTTTCAGAATCATTTTCAGCATTCAATCCAATGGAAGATTTCTGACGATTTAGTCCCACAATGTCTCACACTGTTCATTCTTTAATTCTTTTCGCTGCAATTTATAGGCAGACCAGCATCTCAAGATTAAGTATTGTGTAAGCCATATTCACGAAACTGTTTTCCTGTACGCCTTGAATCCTGCTCGTTGCTAGACTTATACGTTTCAAAACATCGTAAGATAATGTGTCAAACGATTTTTCTTCTTCCTTAGCATTTTCTCTTCTTTCTTTTCAAGGTTTTCATAGAAACATTTATGAACATCCTTATTCGGGTTATACTTCATACATCGCAACTCCACACTGTATATCAACACAGTGCATGTTGAAATCTGTCCTTTATTAATCAGCCATTTTCTTGTATCAGCACAGCTTTTACAATTTTTATTGTTCCTACATACGGAGTTTGTTTTATTTTTTTCTATGGTTCTTAAAGCAATCTTCATTATAAAAGTTACGGTTACATTCTTGGCAATACAATAATTTAAGGGAATATTATTATCTTCAGCCCTCCCTCCACATTCATAGGTGAGACACTGTTTACATTTATAATATTCACATTCTTGATGTAGATGTAAAACCATATTTGACACAAAGCTGTAACATTGTCTACAAAATATTTGGCCCTTTATGTTTTTAGGATTTACACTACCTATTGTTAATTTGATTTTATCGTTTGGAAGAGGGTAATAATAATGAGTATTGACAGCATCATATCCTATTACATACAAATCTTTATCTCTGTCATTTTCTCTAGGTTTATAAACTACATGCAAACTTTTCACTTTATGGTTTCCTGTTAAGACAAATATCCTACAATTTTAGGACCGTTCTATTAATAGCAAATTTTCAACCGTCAAAGGGTCCAGCATAATTTTAACCGCACAATCACACCCGGTTATATCCTTCCTAAATTTACTATAGTACCCAGTGTCGATATTAGATATATTGTTTTTTATGGGTACAAACTTTCACAGGTAGCTATTAGCTTTTAAATCCACATGCGCAACCTGCTCAATTCCTCTTAATCATCTGTAATCTGTGAATAACTGAATTCGGTGTGATAAGGCTGGAATGGATAAATTTTAATTTGACCAGGGTAATTATGGGCCATTTCCTTCAGGGTTTATGCAATACTGAAACTTCAACGATGAGATACCGCTGAATCGTAAGCTTTAATTCTCCTTCATGAATTGAAAGGCCTGTTCTATGTCGGGTGCAACAAAGTTGACACACCAAATCACTCAGTTATCTTTTTTACATGTTTTAAATGTGGCAAGAAAGGGCGTGGAATTCGTTGCGAGCACCATCATTAAAAGTAAACCAAAATCTTGCTTTGTATTCTCCATAGTTCACCTCCTTTTTTAGATGTTCAACAATAGCTCGAATGACCCTTCTGAAAGCATCCTCAATATCGAGACCTTGTCTGAACACATTTCCTTCATTCACCCTTATTCTGTATCGATGAGTATCAATGACTCCTGAATTTCTAGAGACAGCGGGACGTTGTAATTTCAAGTAATTCAGCTGTAAAATCTTCTTCATCACCATCAACATCATCATCATCACGTTTTCTTTTGTTATTCTTCTGTAAAAAGAGAATCAATTATAAATATACTAGTAATAACATAAGATCTACCTAACTTAACTGATTCTATCATTTTCTTATTGTTTTAAATAATTACAGTTACAAGATTTCACTTAGTTTCTTACTTTAATTAATATTTCATTCAAACAATATATATTTATAAGAATTTTGCAAATTACACTTACCCCATCAACTGGACCATCATAAGGAATCAACATCCCCATAGTAATACTCTCTGTGATACGTTCACTCCACTGGGGCCTGCATCGGCATCGTTGACCCATGTAACTCTTTTCTTAGCATCACGATTTTGAAGACCACGTTTAGCACGAACAATTTTACGCTCTTCACGGGTTGGTTCATCTTCTCTGGGTACACCATTATTCTAACATTATATATTATCAGATGAAGGATGGTTGTTGTTGTCTGTTGATGTTGTTGTTGTTGTTGTATGAACCTCATCTCCTCCACGCCCTCTGTTAAATCCACTAGTTTCGGCAATGTAGCAGAAAGGTCGGAACTGCAATAATATGCAATAATAATATATAATAATAATCCAATAATAATAATAAATAATATCAATAATATAATAATAATAATAATCATAAAAATATAATAATAATAATAATAATAATAAATTTCAGGAAAAATTAAATATTAAAGTCTTCAGAAAAATCTTCCCACAATAATTATTAAAAAATCTTTCATTATTCATTTTTCAAAACGTTTTCAGAAAAAAAAAACTTACAATTCACCGCAGTAAATTCCTGCACGGTTTTCCATTCTGACAGAAACGGTTTTGAAAATAAAATAATAACCACAGTTAGTGCACATTTGATTGACCAACAAATTAATTAAAAGAATAAAATTTTTGTTAAATTAAAAAATAAAATTTTGACAACTGTTAAAAAAATAAAAAATAACAAGACTTACCGCAAACATTTTCATAAGAGTGTGAATCTTTCCCGCGTTGAAAATATTGAGTTGTGCCATTCTGATTCTTTGCAAGAGCTTCAATCCTCTGGTGATTTCTTGATTAATTCATGTACATAAACATGTTAAACTTTTTATATTATTAATATATTATCGATTATTAATATTATTTTATTATTATTATTATTATTATTATTATTATTATTATTATTATTATTATTTTATTATTATTATTATTAATTATTATTATTATTATTATTATCTACCAATCACACACAAGGAAAAACAACACACCTTTGAGTAACTATCGCTCACTAAGATGCTAACCTCACGACTGACTGAATATAACTAACAGCTAACAACGCCCAAGCTAAAGTTATATATACCGTTTCCTCCCAAACATTACGAAATCCCTATAACTCCACCCTCTTTCAGAAATTTTCAAACCCTAACATGAAACATTAACCCCTCCCTCCATTTTGCATCTTTATGCTTTATATATATATATAAGTTGAAATAAATATTGTTGTTAACAGTTTTGAATAAACATCGGTATGATGAACACCTTAGAAAAATTCGTGTTTAGATCCCCCTGTACATCTCTTGTGTGTGGTCCTACAGGATCTGGTAAGACTTTTGCATTGTTAAAGTTCCTAAAACACCCTGATCTATTTCGACACTCCCTGTTAAAAATATCTGGTGTTAACATGTGTACGCAAGAAAAGTTTAACGAATATAAAGATGTGATTTCACTTCTTATGAAAGGTATATATACGATCGTAATAGTCTTTGGAAATATTACGGGTCATAAATTATTATCCTTGACGACAATGTGATGCATAAATTGAATGAGGCTATAGCTGAAACTTTCACAGTCTTCTCTCATCATTGTTAAATTGTCACTGTGTTTTTTATATACAAAATATCTTTAGGATCAGAATAAATATATGAGAGATGTGTCTTTAAATACAATATTTAATTTTGTTCGGTCAAAGTAAGAGACTGTAAGTCAAATCAAATGTTGTTCAGCAAGTCAGAATGTTTCATCCTATGCCAACAGAAAAGATTATGGACGGTATCAATTAAAGAGTTACAATCTATCCCACACGGTTTACTCTTACTTGTGTGAGTACTCATCTAAGAACACCTACAGAGTACTGTTACGTACAAACATCTTACCTAACGAAACTGAAATTGTCTACATCCCTGAATAACAATGAGTAAGCTTGTTGAAAAATATTTACCTGTTATAAAAAATTATAGGAAACTAAGTAAGGCTGAAAAATGTAAACATCTAAAATGTACATCATTTACCCGACTCGTATGTGAAATTTGTCTTAACCTTATAAAAGGAAATGTTCCAATAAAAGAGCATCAGAAACAAAAGTTACGTCGACATAGCAACATCCTCAGAAAACTTACACGTAAAATTAAAAAGAAGAATTTTTTAAAGAAAAAGAACTGGGTACAGACCGGAGGAGCCTTCTCGTCTATTATTTGAGCATTGTAACACCGGATGCTACTAAATTTACTAAACTTGGCAAAGATAATAATAATAATAATAATAATAATAATAATAATAATAATAATAATAATAATAATAATAATAATAATAATAATAATAATAATAATAATAAAGAGGGTAGTGGTTATGCGTTTTCCGATTAAAAAAAATATAAATATATTAACTGTACAAAGCGAAACAGCAAACAAAACAACAGACAAACAACAAAACAGCCACAACAACAACATACAACAACACCAACAGTCATCGAAATACAACAGATCGGGTACTAAACCTTATCAGCAGTTGCTCCAACAGCAACTTGAGTTTATATGATCCGCAAGTTGAGCAGATAAATAATTACGAGAAGGAATTGTTATCGAATATTAAACTCTGATGTTAACATTCAGGAAAAAAATCCTATATCAAAATGCTATACAAAATTAGTCAATCTAAAAGCTTTATTTAATTCACCTAAGGAAGATTCAGCTCCAGCAACAGATACTAAGATTGAAGTGAAGAGAGAAGATAATTTTAAACATGTCCTCAAGGAAAGCTTACCAATGAGAAGTAAGAAAACGGGTTTAGCTCTATATAATATTTTAAAAGATCAGATTACATGGAACGAGCTCGGTCAAATCATTATTGACGGAGAAACAATATTTGGTTCGAATATTGTTGACTTGATATCCGATCTCTCGCGTGATTGGAAGAAGGCTCCCTGTACAGGGTGGACAATAGGATCAACAAGAACTTCAGACTATTAATTTTTCGAGAACTTTAATCCAGAATAAACAAAGATTAGCGGATCTGGATAATATTCCAATGTGTCTCCTAGACCAGATGCGAGTCCTTCTGGTACTGATCTTAATTGCTGACCAGCTTTAAAGTTTGCTAAGTAAGAACACTCAACGCTCAAGTGCAAGGTAGATATAAGAAAAAAACATCATTGCATCAAAATGGATTTAGTTCATATTATTTATTGGGCTTTTTTATATGATTGTTTGTTTGTAATCTTAAAATAATGTATATACACGTTATGATATTCTTTCTGTATTACATGCTGCTATGTTTTTAGACTTGATAATTGAAAAAATAGTTAATATTATTTTGTAAGTTAAAAAAAAATCTTTCATATACATTTTGTTTTTATGTCACCTTTCAGTATATATGAAATAAAAAATTTTTTTATTGTTAATATCATTGTGAGTCATGGAGATAAGGAGGCGGTCGATAAATATTACTTTAATGAGTCGAGAATGGTTAAACAATGTAAGGATTGAGATGATTATAAAAAGGTGTTCAACTGTTTTCAAATCATGAAAGATTTTGAAACGACGTCGCAGCTGTTTCATTTTTAGCCGTTATAACTCCTCCATTAGGCTTACTGTTAGGTCTAAAATTACGAAACCGCATTCCTGAAAGCCTTTGTATAAACATGAAAGTAACCTAAAGTGCAGCTGGTTCATTTTAGCCGTTTATACTCCCCATTAGGAGGCTTACTGTTGGTTAAAATTACGAATAGTGTTCTGAAAGCCTTTGTATAAACATGAAAGTAACCCTAAAGTGCAGCTGTTCATTTACGGATCAGGTTTCACCTTTAGGGTTGCCTGTTAGGGTTAGCATTCCTATTACATTTCTCTGATTGGTTGGTTGACGACCTCCCCTTTTTTAGGGTTACAGAGTTCTCGTCGCTGAGGATGAAAGCATTCTTCAGTTGAGCGTTCGACTTTGCTGTGTCAACATGGTTTCTCTATTAAACACCAAGTTCGTAAACGATATTGTGTCATGGAAGATATCTCACCCCAAAGATATAGTGAGCTTTTTTTTCCGTCGTAAAATTAGTGGTGAACGTTACTTCACATGTTCCTCTCCACCTCATACAAACAACCGCCCTCTATTCTTATCGTGTGAAGAATTAAACCGCGTATTTGAAGAAGTAAATACATGGGTGAACGAAAATTACGTTTCATCTAGCGTGACCAATTCATGGGGTGTGACCATTGCACGAGGCGAAGCCAACGATACGAAAAGATTAACTCTTGTATTCTCTCTGCATAACAATATTGAATCCATTGACTTACGCAGTTGGTATAGAAGCACCCCTGAAGGAATATTCAGGCCCTCAAATTTCGGTTTCCAAATCGTGGGAAGACAAAATATTACAGCATTTATCAAGATGCGTGAAGAAATATTAAGACGGGATATCGATGTCGACCAACTAGACCATCTTATCAATACAGCCCATCGCTTACTATACACTGTGTACAATGAAAACTATATGTTTGACGCTCAATTAGCAGATGTCATGGACGTTATCGATATTGAAAAATTTACTTTTCATTGGGAAAAAGAAATGAAGACTCCTGCATATAAAGATCAAGACTTGAAAATATCTGCAAGAGATATTTATACATACGTGACAACGGACGGACTCCCTAGTCTCCGTCAGTATATTATAAAT
>JABUQX010018409.1:0-7500 GCA_015478945.1 Trachelipus rathkii
CGAAGATTTGGGGTGTTTACATCCTTACCTAACCTACAACTATAAATACGCTCTTCTCGCCTGATGAAGGAGGTGCTGATAATTTTATGCCTGCAAGCCCTGACTAATAATCGAAAACCATTGGCCATTTTTCACTGCCCATCCGCAATGAAAGGATTCCCTCACTTATCTTACAGCAGCATCTTCATTGTTTCTGTAGAGCTCTCCTCTTCACAGACGCAAATTTGAACTTATTTGCCCTGATGACCTGTCTCTCAGTTTTCTACCCGATGAAGGTCCCTGGTGGTGATTCCGTTTTGAAGCGTGAATGAGCATGTCAATGCAATTCGGCCAGAACTTATCATAAGTCTAAACATACTCCAATATCCTCATCTTGTAGGTTTATTTGCGTGCACAAGCCACATCCCGTCACTATCAGGCTGTTGCCAGGGTTTGCAGATAAGGGCGGCTTCCACTTCTCTGTCACTTTTTTTTTTTTTTTATTTTTTTTTTTTGTCAAGCGAGCAAGCTCTCTCGGCTTATGCTATTTTATCATGCATTCTAGTAAGTGGCCTTCACTCGTCGGAGGTGCCAATGTTTCGTGGGGTTTCAGCTAGCCTTAAGGAATTTCCTTATTGAATCCTCTTTATTTTATTTATTTTTGTATACAGTTTGTCACCCCGGGTCCTCGCGTCCCGTACCCCTTTTTCCCCCTGTTCTCTCTTCCCGCCGCTTGACGGCAGAAACCCTATTCAATGGATGGGTGTGAACGCCTCAACAAATTAATCTAAGCGCCAAATACGTCAGAATAAGCACACGACGCCAGGCTATTAAAGTGAGGGAACATTAAATTTGAGCTAGAACACAGCGATGATGGAAGAGAATTTCGCATCAGTAGCACAGATGGGTTCGGAAAGAAAGAAGCACCGCAGGGAATCACGTCTGGAGTTACTAACATCAACAAAAAACTCATGTGCCATCACAGCCACCCCTTGTGCTACGAGAGCGTATAAAGGTGATGGTACCGAGTGGACATAGTTTCTCCTCGACACTTGCCTTCTACAGTACCTAAGAAAAAGGATATAATCACTCAACATCGCTGCCGCAAATATTAAAGGGTCACATGTGAAACTAGAAAAGTTACATGTGACAGTTATAGTCTTTTGGCCTTTGACCGCCCTATCTCAAAGCCTGGCTGAAACCAGTAGCCCTCCGCCCCCACAGATATGATAGCATTACCTCCATACATAGGGCGGATGAGACCCTTGTATGGGTGGATCTACTGAGAGAGGCAAAAAAAGTCTCGCTACCTCATAAACCAGAATCTCCCAGTTTCTTGAGGGCCGCCTTGCAAGACCACTGGCTTGATTTGAGGTTTTCAAAACATTTTTTTGTTTATTTTGTTAAGCCAAGGATGTTTATATTGTCAACTAGGAGAGACGAGAGAACGTCGAAAGAGATGAAAAGTTAAGGGTCTTAGAGAGAGAGATTTGTAGAATTTGGGTTTTAAAGAATTAAATTTCACAAACTTGAGACGACCCAACCCTGAAATTTTCTATCCAGATCAGCGAGAATAGATATCGGAAAGATTTAAAACGAGAGTGCAATTCTAGAATTAAATAGAGGGAGCTAGAATTGATATGAGTTGAGTAAAGGGGTCAAGTCATTCGACATATTGAGCTGGACTAGACAAGTTAGATGTGCATGTGAAGAAGATCATCTGATGCAAAGCCGGAATAAATTTATGAAGATAAAACAGAACCCTGCGGAACACCACTATTGCCAGAAAAAGAAGTCGCCCCATCAACAACGGCCGATATTTGAGCGATTTGAAAGAAAAGCTAGACATAAGTAAGCAAGAGAAGAAGGAAACCCAAAGGAGGGGACTTGGAGAGCAGTGACGCGTTGTCTCATACCAGATCACATATTGCTTCTGGCATAGTCAAGCGCCACCACCAATCTTCCCGTTATTGACTATTCTGAAGGGCGGAAAACCATAAATCCGATTAAACTAGGACAGTTATATCGCCAAGAGAAATCTCGAGCCCGAAAGCCAGTACTGGTAATCCAACCCAAGAAGGAAATAATTCAGATGATTCTAAGAAGTGAGAGCTTGAGCAAGGCTTTCCAAATATCTTAGAAAGAATACAAAGTGAGAGCTTATAGGGCTGATCAGTTAGAAGGATCAGAAAGCCATCATTTTTCGGCAATAGGTTGGACATTAATGCTGTCGCTTCCAACACTGAGGGAGAAGTGCTAGTATTTGACGCATAGAGAAATAGGTGTGTAAACGAGGGGCTGGGGTCAGCACGGAAGCACACTTCCTCAAAACCGGAGAGGAATGTCCAATCCGGCCACCCGACTTCCGTAACGTTCATTAGATTTCAAGAAGCTTATGCACGCCGATCAAATGAAATGAACAGTAAAGGCGATAGGACACCTGAGAGGAGAAGGGAGGTCAGAGGAATGAGGAATATCCGAAGAATCGTTCCAGGGTTGAATTGAGGAAAATAGGAGGCCAAAAGAGATGCATTGGCCTTTTTCAGTTGGAGTATTAACAATCAGAATCATCAGAGCGAATAAGAGAGGAAAGGATGATTTACAGAAGTTGTTAGACGAGTTTTGGCAAGCAAGGCCAGAGACATTTGTCAGTAGGAGAACCATGGAGTCAGCGCATTTCGTTTAATGAAAGTCCGATTTGCTCGTCGAAGAGTAATTCTTCCTGCAACGATTTCAGCTGAATGAAAATTGGGCAGAGAATAGGGAGAACGAGAATTTTTCTACACCCGATAAGTATTGTCTTTAGCCTGAATGGCCAGGGAAAAAGCACGATCGAACCATCGGACTTTTGAGGTAGTAAAAAGATTTAGTCCATAGAAGGAATGAACTGCTGCATTTCCCATAACATACAGTTTCCACTTTATCGGCAGAAATCTGAAGCGTCTTAAGATCAAAGCAGTCACTTCCAATTATATGTTAGCGTAAAGCAACGCAATGGCCCCCAATTTCAGCCCTAATTCAGAAGTGCCTAGAAAAACGCATAGGGCAGTGATGGAGATGTTGGACGAGAAGTATATAAAATAGTGATATAAGGTTAGCTGGTCAGATTTATACCGATAGGACGGAAGGTGGGTAATTTTTATAGAGAGAAGACTAGTGTGAAACATAGGTCAAGTGTGTTAAAGAATCGGTTGGACGATCTGGGATGTGTGTAGGTTATTTAATCAGTTGCTCCAGAAGTCGTTGCTGAAATAGCTGAATCGATTTCGCTTCCTCCTCAACTAAATCAGTTACGAGAGGAACCGCACAATTTCAGTTTTGTGTACATTGACTATCCCTAAATAGAGGAGCCTGCAGTATTTGGATGAGAAGATATGACAGTCTCGTGAGAAGTAGTAAGGTAATTAAAAAAAAAAAAGGCATGAATATCTGTTCTGTTAGGGAGAACAGGTAGCAGTAAGCATAGGCCGAATATTGTAAGTAGCAGGAAGAACAGATTTTGTAAGCCCAGAACATTCGAAAATTAGGAGATTCGAGATTCCTCGAGAACGTTGTTATAGCGAATGTTTATAATTCAAAGGCACATCACTCCACCTTACTAGAAATATAAAATAAGTTATAGTTGGATATATTAAATCGAGTTAAGGAATGAATTCCTTACGTCTCATCTGGGTCTGCAGAACAGAGCTATTAAAAGTAGGTTAGAGTTATGAGAGTAGTATTCCATGGATCGCAGAGTTCAGAGTTGCACGTCCTGTGCAAATCTTGCTATCATTACCACGTCACCGCTTATCGAAAAAAAAAAAAAAATAAAAAAAAAAAAAAAAAAAAAAAATCGACCAAAACCCAAAAGGAGTAAATGAGGAAAATTTATTCGTACTCTAAAACCTAAATTTTAAAAAACCGATAAAACGCCTATTTTATGCAGCAAATAATCTAAAATACTGAAATAATTCCAGAAAGTTTCAATAAACCACTCCACGCACTTCACAGCTCTTCACGAAATTGAGTACAGAAACAAAAATACTATTGATCAACTTAAAAAAGTAGATAAATCTGTATAAATTATAATAATTGCTGTCCAAATAGGTAAATTTTGCGCTAAAGACCAAGTTGGAGAAACGCTAAAAATCTAAGTTAAAAGGAAATCGAGGAAAAAAAAACATATACTTTAGTACTCCTATCTATATCTAACTAGATTTATTATTGAATCTAAAAGTTTCTCATAATTTTTCACGCCAAAATAAGAAGATCGGTAATATTCGCGCCATTTTCATCACCGATTACTGATACCGAAACCGATAACCTATCAAAAATGGCCGATACTACCGATACCGATATCGATACTATCGTTACAATCCCTAATATATTGATATATATATATATATATATATATATATATATATATCTATATATACTTTATATATATATCTATATATATATATATATAATATATATAATATATATATTATATATATATATATATAATATATATATATATTAATATATATATATTATTATATATAATAAATAATATATATTTATATATATATATATAATAATCTATATTATATATTATCTATATATATATATATATATATATATATATATATATAATATATATTAATATATATTATAGATATAATATATTATCCTCATACTATACTAATCATACTCCTACTACTCAAAACCGATCATATACGTATCATATTATATTACCACCCCATATCATTATATTATATATATATATATTATATATCTAATAATATATATATATATATAATAATATAATGATATATATAATATATAATATAATGTATTATAAATATATATATAATATTATATTATATATATATATATATAATATAATATATATAATATCATAATATATATATATATATATATTATATATAACCTTTTTTTTCAAATGGGTTGATGCTTGGGTAATGCTAATGGTGTTTTTTTTTAAATATGAACACGAAAACTTTTTTTTGTCATTCAAGTTCAAAAACTCTATCCACCCTGTCCATGACTAAAAGGGGCGCACAAAATAATCGCGGGGGGGCGCAACTGACCTTAGTTACGCCACTGGAGACATGATTGGCGGCTTTCCACTTCTGTGAACTTTTTTTTTTTTCAAAGCGAGCAAGCCCTCGTTAATCATTTAAAATGCATTTAGAATGGCTCACCGTCGAGATTGCCATTTTGTGGGGTTTCAGCTAGCCTAAGGAATTCTTTATTTTATTTTTTTTTTTAGTTTTTTTTTTTTTTTTTATTACAGTTGTCTACCTCCGCTCACTGTCAAACCCTATTCAAGGAAGGGGTGGTTGAATCCCTGTCAAAATTTCATCTCAATGCTAAATTACTCAATGCGGCACAGACGCATGTCTTAAACTGAGGGATATTTAAATTTTAGAAATTCACAGATGAATGGACAGAGAATTCCACAGAACAGTAGGTGGCATGAAAGGAAAGAAAAGCCTCTCGTCAGCGAACTAGTGCTGAGTTACTAATATCAACAAGAAACTCCAATAGGTGCCGACACACACCCCTTTGCTACGAGGGCGTCGAAAGGTGGTGGTACGCGATGGAAAGTTCCCTCGAGCACCTTGCCGCTACAGTACCTATGGAAAAGGGATACAAGCACCAACAATCGCGCCGCAAATATAGAGGGTTAAGCTGAACTAGAAAGTACAGGACAGCTTATAAAACCCTTTTGGCCTTTGACTCGACTCTACCAAAGCCGGGTGAAAACAGAACCCTCCAGATAGAGTGCAGTACTCCATACAAGGGCGGAAGAGACCCTTGTATAGCTGGAGTAATTGAGAAGAAGAGAAAAGTTTCGCAAGTCTAAACAGAACTCCCATTTTTTTTGAGGCCGCCCTAGCAACGGTTTTTGATTGAGGTTTTCAAATACAATTTTTTGTTTATGTTAAGGCAAGGATGTTTATATTGTCAGAAGGAGAGACGAGCGAAGAACCCGTGAAAGAGATAGAAAGTTAGGTGTCTTAGAGAGGGAGATTTGTAGACGTTGGGTTTTTTTTAAAGAATTAAATTTCACAATTTTGAGACTACCTCAACCCTGAAATTCCTGATCCAGATCAGCGAGACAATAGAATCGAATAGATTAAGACGAAAGCGCAATTCTTGAGGAAAGAGGATCAGAAATTGAAATGAGTTGAAGAGTGAAGGGTCGAGTCATCGGCATATTGGTGTATAGAGTTAGATGTGCAGGTGAGAAGATCATTGAGAAAAAGAGGATAAAGTAGGAGATACACCAGAACCCTGAAAACAC
Source organism: Trachelipus rathkii (assembly GCA_015478945.1). Taxonomy (NCBI): domain Eukaryota; kingdom Metazoa; phylum Arthropoda; class Malacostraca; order Isopoda; family Trachelipodidae; genus Trachelipus; species Trachelipus rathkii. Next base: position 6,275 of record JABUQX010018409.1, read on the forward strand.
ATTATTGACAGAAAAACGAAGTCGCCCCACCAACCAACTAGCCTGACATTTGAGCCGATTTGGAAAGAAAGCTAGAACATAATGTAAGCAAAGAGAAGAAGGAAACCCAAAGGAGGGAGCTCGGCAGAGCAGTGACTGCGTGCCATAACCCGTCAAATGCCTTGGATACGTCAAGCGCCACCACCCAAGTCTTTCCCATAGTTCCTAAGGGCTGGGAAAACCATAATCTGTTAAATAGGAAAAGTATAATTTCGCCAGAAATCTTTGAGCGCCGAAAGCCGTCACTGGCAAGTCGGAAATGAAGGGTATGAGATTTCCAGATGATGCTAAGAGTGAAGAGTTGAATGGGTTTCCAAACTGATCTTACGAAAGAATACAAGTTTAAGCTAAGGGCGTATTGTTTAGAAGGATCAGAGCACACGCATCATTTTTCGGCCTAGGTTGGACATATGCGCGCTTTCAACACTGAGGGAAAGTGCTAGTATTGAGACATAGAGAATCTAGTTGAACGAGGGGCGTGGATCATTCACGGAAGCAACCTGAATTCAAAACCGAGGAATGCACTTCCCGGGCCATCCCGCCTCTCTAACGTTCAATAGATTTAGGAGCCATTGCACCTGATCAATATGTAATCTCAGGCAAACCAGGCAGTAGTAACATTGCCTGAAGGAGAAGAGGAGGAGATGGAATGCCAGAATCGTCTCAGGATTGGAGTTGTAGAGGAAAATAGGAGGGCAAAGAGATGATTGGCCTTTCAGTTGAGTATAACACAGAATCAATCAAGAGCGAATAAGAGAAGATAGGTTATGAATTTACGAGACTAGTTTGTTAGAGATGTTTTTGGCAAGAAGGCCAGAGAATTTGTCAGTAGGCAGACAAGGGAGGTTAGCCAGCTTTCGTTTAATGAAAAAGTCCGCTTTGCTCGTCAAAGAGTATCCCAGCAACGATTTCTAGCTGAATGAAAATTGCCAAGAGTGATAGGAGAACGAGAATTTTTTTCCAAACATGCCCGATACCATGTCTCTAGCCTGAATGGCCAGTAGAACAAGCACGATCGAACATGCATTTTTGAGGAGAAAAAGATTAGTTCTTAATATATATATATATCTGCTCATCCATTCTAACAATTACTATTCCATTTATGCGGCAGATTATGCTGAACTGTTTTCAGATGTCCACATGCAGACACTCCAATTATAGTTACGTAGAGCAACGCCTATGCCCCC
>JABUQX010018409.1:12500-20000 GCA_015478945.1 Trachelipus rathkii
TTTCTTATGTATTCTCCCCAATAAATTTTCTCATTCACCGAATCTAAAGTAGTCATTCATATATATATAATATATATATATTAAATATATATATATAATAATATATATATATATAATTATTATATATATATTATATTATCTATATATATATAATATATATATTATATATTATATAGTATATATATAATAGCTAGTATAACCAAAACGAATTTGAACATTTAAAATTATTTATTAGCCGAGCTAGTTTCGGGTAAGAACCTTCTTCATTTTTTACAAGACTTTATTAATAAGATCAAATTTAAACAAATATTATATTAAACTTACTTAACTAAGTTAAAATCATATAAATGAAGTAAATAAACTCAATATAGATAAATTATGATTACATATATGCTATGTGGTAAGAAGTTCATTCGATTTAAACTTAAATCTCACTTCAGTATTAAAAAGACTGTTACAACAGATTTTCATTTAAGGTTGGTTTGAGATGCCAAATATAGAAGGATTCTAACAACTGAAGTTCGTCCTCAGTTTTGGCTAATATTCCAAAATTCGTATCATGTATATGGCCGTTTTCCTGAAGAGAATGAGCAACTTTTTTTTTTTTTTTTCTTATAGCTGAATAGGGGGGATGATATTGAAAATGGTCTAGAGTTCTAAATGAAAAACCTTTATGCTCAGCAATACGTATGGAAAGGGCTTTCGTATTGTCTTCTAAAAGTAGGCTGGCCATCGCAGTCACCGCACTTGTTACTGGATATATTACTGATGAGCAATAGAGTAAGGGAGTTATCTTTGAAATTTAAAATATTTTCCCAATTTTGTTGTGCACTCGAGAAATCTAAATCTAAATTTAAACTGCGTAAAGTTTGTTTTAAAATCACGTCAATTTTACGTCGAATTTTCGTTCAAGATTTTAAATCACAGAATAAACATACCTCATATACAAATAATCCTTAGGACTGTTCATTCTAGCCCTGATATTTGTCCTTTAATTTTGCTGAAAGTAAATTTTCGAAAAGTTTGAGTCAGTTATAAGTCTGGACCCCATGTCTTCAGAAATATAATGTTTTTAGGAAATCACAGTTCTTTTGGTAAAATTAACAATAAGAATCAGAAGAATATTTTGTATCCCTTGTCAAAAAGAGTTTTAAAATTAAGTTGATTTTTAAAAATAGGAGGAATGAAAGAATAAAATTTTGTCGTCAATCCAGTAAAAGTGTTTAGGCGAGATGGTGACTGATTGGATTTGGAATTTGCGTAATAAAGCGTTTATTTAGGGTATAGTTCCGAGGGATTGGAGGAGAGAAATAACAGTACCTTATACCTAAGGATAGGTGGGTAACTAACTTGTAGTATTCATAGGGGACATTAGTTTTATTGGTGTTGTAGAGAATATATATGCTGGTATTTTGGTCGAAAGAGTGCGTCGTGTGACTGAAAGACTGATTGGTGAAGAACAAGGTGGGTTTAGAAGTGGTAGAGGATGTGTGGATCAAATCTTTACATTGAAACAAATGATTAGGTAAATGAGTGAGGAGAAGAACAAATTGTATTTAGTTTTTATGGATTTGCAACAGGCATACGATGGGATTAACAGGGAAGATCTATGGCAGGTGTTAGTCATATATGATGTGACTGAAAGACTGATTGGTGAAGAACAAGGTGGGTTTAGAAGTGGTAGAGGATGTGTGGATCAAATCTTTACATTGAAACAAAATTAGGTAAATTGAGTGAGGAGAAGGAACAAATTGTATTTTTAGTTTTTAATGGATTTGCCAACAGGCATACGATGGGATTAACAGGGAAGATCTATGGCAGGTGTTAGTCATATAGGAATGTGATCTGAAAAGCCTGATTGTGAAGAACAAGGTGGGTTTAGAGAGTGGTAGGATGTGTGGATCAAATCTTTACATTGAATAAAATGATTGAGAAAAGAGTGAGGAGAAGAACTAAATTGTATTTAGGTTTTTATGGATTTGCTACAGCATACGATGGGATTAATCAGGGAAGATCTTATGGCAGGTGTTAAGTCCATAAATCTGTTTGGTTGTAAGCTTCTGCAAGTAAATTATGACGGTAGTGATAGCGTTGTGAAGAATAAATAGAGTTTCGAATGATCGTTTAATATTGAAATTAATCAGCTGTGAAGGCAGGATGTGTTAGTCTCAATTGGTATTCAATTTGTATAAGATGAGGTTATGAAAGAATTAGGGGGGGGGTGGCAGGGGATGGTGTTAGAATGATGGAGAATGGAGAGAGTAAGGGTTTTCTACCTATTATATGCGGATTGATTTGGTTCTGTGTGGAGCAACTGAAGGCGTTTGAGAGTGATTGGTAGAGCGATTGGTAGGGTGTGTAAAAGGAGGGGTTTGAAAGTAAACGTAGATAAGAGTAAGTTAATGGTTGTGAGTGAAGAAGTCCTCGGTGTGTTAAGTTATGTTTAGATGGTGAACTAGTCTGGAAAAAAGTGACTGAAGTTTTAAATATTTAAGAATAAATGTCTGGATTGAAACGGGGAAGTGAATGATGCAGAGTGTAGTTAAGAACGTTGCTGACTGCAGGATAGGTGGCCTGGTGCATAAATCGTTGGTGATTTAAATGAAACTCATTCTTGAGTGTGCTAAGGTTTTACATGTGTTGGTACCTGTGCTAATGTATAGTAGTGAGACATGGTCTCTTGAAATAAGATAAGAAGCCCTATAGATCTAAATTAAATATGTGTTCAGCTGATAACTCTTTAGGTATGTTAGGTGTAAGAAGAATGCGATAAAATTGGGAAGAACGTATAGAAAAGTTCATGTGGTGTGAAGAAATTGTAAATAGAGTAATAAATGAAAGTACGTTGAGATGGTTTTTTGGACTTATGTGGAAAAGGATGGAAGATAAATCGTGTTTATATACGGATGATAGTGTGACTGTAGTTGAATCGACCAGCAGGGAGACTGAAGAAAAGCTCATTAGGTTCAGTGAAGAAACCTTTGAAGGTGAGGATCTATATGAAGAAGACACAGGTGCATACAGTGAGTGACTTCATAGAGATGTAAGCACTGGATTGCTCAGCAAAAACAAGAGATAACCCTAGATTGACAAGATGGCCTATAGTGAGGGTCCGTCGCGATCCGGAAGCTCTAGGGTGGATTTCTGTCCGCGACGAGTTCTCACAAATAAGGGTATAAAGAGGCGGTATGGTTGAGCTTCTTTCGACTTGCTCAATATTCTTCTACTAACTTTTCTGTTTTCGCGGTCATGTTACGCACCTTACCCCCAGCTTTGGTGGAGAGAAGTGGGTGAGTGATGATGATGATGTATATAATATATATATATATATATTATATATATATATATAATAAATAATTTTAAATAATTTATAAAAAAATTATAATAAATATTTAAATTTTAATTAAAATAAAATCTATATATAAATATATATATAATTTAATATATATTATATATATATATATAATATATAATATATTAATATATATTATATAGCAAGTTTTCATAAAGTACTTGTACTTGTAACTTGATACCATGTTACTTGTACTGTACTTGAACAAATTCTAGAGTACTTGTACTTGTACAATTCTAGAGTACTTGTACTTGAACCCAAGCCTGATATATATATATTATATATATATTATATATATATATATAATATATATTATATAATTACTATATATAAATATATAATATATATATATATAATATATATATATATATATATTATAATATATAATATATACTAATGCAATGCCGTAAAATATACTCTTTCTGCATAAGTATATTTTTCTAAGAACTACTTTTAATAATTAATTAAAATATATATAAATCTAATTAATTATTTAAAACAAATAATTTAATTATTTTTAATCTTAAGTTACAATTAATTTTAAATCAATCCATAAATCCTTGTAAAGTTAAAACTGCTATATTATATCAATATATATATTATAATATAATAAATAATATATATATATATATATATAATATTATTATATATATAAATATATATAATATATATATATATATATATATTATATATATATATATACTATAATATAATAATATATATTAGGGTAAGAACTTAATACTCGTTGTAGTAGTCTTCGTCTGAAGTCCCCTATATAGGTTAATGATGAGAGTTTTAAAGTTTGTGACTCCTATTCTTAAGAGTAAGTAACTCAAGTACTTGAAGGATTTAAAAATCCTTAAACAGTTGCTGATTTATTTTAACAAAACATGAGTAATATAAACGTTACTCTTTTGTTTGAGTATTCTCATTTTCTTCTTCCGAGAACTTCAGGGAGCTGCTCGCCTTTTTCCGTTGTCTACTCACTTCTCAAAGTGTTTCTTGTAATTTTCGTTAACGAGATTTCTGCAGTCTGTGCTTCTGCGGGAAGTTTTCGTCCTTTTTTTTTTTGGAAGAGGTGCGTTTTCTTGTACTTTCGAAGTTTCTTAGAAGCATAGTGAGAAGTGAGTTCTGCATGGAAAGCCTAGCGTGAAGTAGCGGAAGAGCGAATGCTCAAACGGCATGGGGTCTTTATATACAATTTTGTTACGTATTTTGTCAAATTTTTTCTATGCAAATCTGGCATATAGTGGCGAATACATAAATACAAATTTTAATTTTTTATTTTAATAAATTATGCTTTGGGATGCTATATATATACTATATATATATTATATATAATATATATATATAATATATATATATATTATATATATATATATATATATATAATATATATATATATATATTATATACTATATATATATATATATATATTTTTTATATATTATTATTATATTATATATATAAGCACTTATTCCCGCTTAAGCGGGGTAGTGGTACGTGGCAGCCTTTCCTTAATTCATATTCTCCTTTCATCTTCGCCCCGACCTACCTCCTCCATTCATTCTATTCTGCTCGCCAACACCCTACCTATCCTCCCCCCTCATCCCTCTCTCTTCCAGCATTTCCTTTATTCCCATCCATCCACCTTTCTTCGTCGGTCTCCCCTTTCCCTTCTTCCATCCCCTCCGCCTCCCGAAACTCTCTAACCACCTCTGTTCTCCATTCTCTCCACTATCCACCGTGTCTTAACAGGTCTCACAGCTTCTGTCGGCGTAATTTCCTCATATACCTTATTTTCTTGCCAACTATCCAATTCTCTTCTTTTTGCTTATTTTATCATCTCTTCTTGATAATCATCGTTCACATTACCACCAAAAAACATATATTCCCCTTCAATCATTGAAGCTCTTCTTCCATATCTTTCTTTACATCATACTTCTATCTTACAGTTTATTGATTAAATCACCCCTTTCCATAATATCCCTCCGACCACCTCAAATGCTCTCATTCCTTCTCTACTCTGTTAATCTATCCTTCCTTCATCCCTTCCTTCCTTACCCAAATCCCATCCCTAAATTCTTAAAAACCTTTACTTCTTCTAATACTACACCTCCTACTCTAATCTCTAAACCCATCCCCTCATCTGTTTCATCCTTCCTCAAACACTAAACACTTACCTCTTTCCTGGTTATCCTAAACCCTTTGTCCACAACACCCTCTCAACTCCTTCACCAAATACTAAGCCCTTCTGAATTCTCGCTCACTACAGGTCAGTATCATCCCCAAACTAGTATCGTATGTTCACTTCCCCATCTTCACCCCTATTCCATCAATTCCACCCCTCCTCCCCTCCCTCATCATTCCTCCTGGCAGACGACTCTCCATAATTAAATTGAAAAGCCACGGTGACATTACACATCCCTATCTTACCCCCTCTTACCCCAACACTCACTCTCTCCCTCCTAATACTTTCTCACACACATTTGCTATTGCCTAATAAAAGCCTTAATAACTTTCACTAATTTACCCCTACTCCAAATTCCCCAGCACCTTCCATAATCACCCTGCTCACTCTATCAAGTCTTTCTCCAGATCAGAAAAAAACACCCGTAACACCTTCCCTTTCCTTTCTATACCTTTCTCCACAAAGCCATCTTTCATCGGAATACTTGATCCACTACACCCCTTCCCACCTCAAATCCCCTTTTCTTCCCGCCAATTCTCCTCCGTTAAATCCTCACCCTCTCAATTAAGTAATTCTCTCATACACTTTCCCTACTTACACTCAAAGAACAAATACCTCTATAATTCACACTAACCATTCCTATCCCCTTCCCTCTTTATTACAAGGGAACTCAAACAACCATCTCCAATCCTGTGTGAACCTTCCCTCCTCCAACATAATTCTATATACCTATACAGCCATTTCCTGCCCCCTCTGCTCCCACTTAGAATTTCCATACTCACCATCCATCTAGACCTGTGGACTTTTCCTTTTTTTTCTTAGTTAACGCCTAATAAATTTCATCCATTTGTATTTCCAAATCCCCTTCCTGCCCCACTTTCCCCCCCATCCTCACCTCTTGCAAATCTTCCTCCCCATTATCTCTCCCACCCATTTCATTCAATAATCTTCTAAAATATTCCCCCCATCTTTTCCTCCCCCTATCCTCCCCTCCTATCCATTCCCCTTCCTCTCCCTTAACCCTCTCCCCTATCCCCTCCATCTTCTTCCTTTTTATTTACTTCTTTCCAGAATATCTTGCTCCCCGTTTCAAATTTTCCTGGTCCACTTTTCTAACACCAATTTCATTCATTTGTTGCATTTCTCTCGCACCTCTCCATCCGCCTCTTTTGTGCCATCTCTAACCCTTTTATTTTCCTCCAGCTCCTTCTCCTATCCCCCAACTCATTTCACAAAACTCTCTTTTTCTTTTCACCAACTCTTTCACCCTCCTCACTCCACCATTCACTTCCTTTCCTTCTACTTGCCCCCACCTTTTTTACTCCACATATCCTTCTGGCCTCTTCACAAATTGTCTCTCTTTAAATCTCATCCACTCCTCCTCCACTTCCCTAATTTCCGTCCCTCTCACGTCCCTCCACTTATCCTCCATACCCCTCATAAACTCCCTCCTACACATTTGCCTCATCTAATTTTTCCACTTTTATGACTTCTATTCTCCTCTTATTTTCTCTTTCCCTACTCGTTACCTCCCCCCTATCCCTGTAAATCTCGCAACCACCAATAGGATCAGAAAACCCTACTGCCGCTCGATAACATTACATCCTAGTAATGCTGCCCCCTATTCCTTGTCTATTTATACACACTCATTCCAATATCGCCCCTCCCTTCCCGTTATCTCACTCTTCCATGTCTTACTTATGATTTTTCAGCTTTTTCTTGAACCAAGAATTTCCTTCAATTATATTTCTTCTATCACATCACAATTCTAACAGTCACTTTCTCATTACATCCTTCCCCTAACCTCCAATGGACACTAAATTCTCTCCCATCTCCTCTCTTCCACTCCTGCAGTCAAATCCCTCAATAATCAAATTTTGTCCATTTTACCCCGAAACTTTCCGCATCATTCATTCAACCACTCCAAAGATCTTTTCTCTCTCCTCCTTCCCGTCGC
>JABUQX010018409.1:25000-35000 GCA_015478945.1 Trachelipus rathkii
GTTGTCTCTACCTCTCATACTTTTTTTATCAGTGGTCGTCGATTTCTCTCCATCCATCCAATTAGTTTTGTCTTCCTCCACTTCTTTTTTCATCAATGATCTGGCTGCTTTCCTCTCTCCATCAATCCAATAGTGGTGGTGTTCATCAGGGTTTTGTATTAACCAATTCTTTTTCATCAATGATCAATCACTTTCTCTCCTATCCATCCTTCATTACTCAATAGAATTAGAAAGACGTCCAATTCAGCAGCTAGTAGACGTAACAAAGATGGGAAATTCGAACGTCAGTAGTACGTCCTGCGATTATTTGGGCTGTATTTGGAAAAGGAGCATTGTTCTCTTTTGTATGAGATATGCATCGAATATCTGGGGTAGTTCCACACATATTCCTCTCCTTCAAAGGGCGGAGTCTAAGGATTTTCGACTTTCCTGCTCTCTGTGACTCTCTCCATCCCAGTCTTTCTACCGGTGAAACTGTTGTACCATCCTTCTTATGGACACCGCTTTTCTAAATTATCTAGTAATATACCTCCTTCTTTGAGAAGATCTTTTGCAACACGCCATCTCACACGGTTTTATCCTCTCTCTTCACAGCTCATTTACCCCCAGACTTAACTGCTCCACTCATTATTATATATACTCTACCGGTCGAATCTCGAACACTCTCTTTTTTTATTTTCCGTTTTTCCTTTGATTTGCATGCTCTCAGACGCTGTATTTCGGGGCATGTCTGCCTTTAATTTGAACCTGGTTTTTGGAGTTTCACCAACTTCGGTGGAATTTAGTAGGCCATCGGCCATTACCAACTGGAGGAGACATAAAAATTTATTTATTAATTTATTTATTTATTTCTTTAGGCAGTTTGCGTTCACTGTAGAATGGGAAGAGGACGAACTGGAGTCATGCTAGCTTGTTATTTGGTTAAGTTTTACAACCAAGCCCCTCAAACTGCTGTAACGAACATAAGACTTATGCGTCCAGGAAGTGTCGAAACTTATGAACAAGCGAGGTCAGTTAAGGACTTCTGGGATCATCTTGCTTATAAGAACATATAAGATTAATCATGAACAAGGTTCAAAATGTTCTGTGATAAATATCATTACTTTTAGGTTTAATTTATTACAATATTATTTTACTTATTTTTTTAACTGAAATAAAATAACTTAAAAATAGTGAAATATCTATATTATCTCTAAATAAATTATATTATTTATATTATCTTTAGTATCCATTGGTTTAACTAGTGAATTTTTTGGGGGATCTATGCCCCCTTTCCCAAAGAATTTCAGTAAACCTTTTTTGATTTTTTAATGACTTTGTAAATTTCTATAAGGGTTTGGAGTTAGTAATCTGGGGGGTCATGTCCCCTGGCACTCCTCCCAATCCGACTATATTAGCATCTCATGTCTTGTTAAATATTTGTATACACTATAAAAAGTTCATGCGTTTTAGCGCTTGATACGTTTTAACGTGTGATGCGTTTTAATGAGTAATGTGTTTTAACTCGTTTATTGTGTCATCCATGACATGTTATTAACGCGTAATATAACACGTAACGCTTTAAGAGTTACTTCCATTAAACAGCATAGCACACACCAACATATAAAGTAAAATAATGCGAGTATGGAAATAACGCCTAAAATGTATGTGTTATTTTATGCGTTGTTAACACAATGGTGAGAATTGAGAAAATAAGCTAAAAAACTTTTTAGATCCTTCTATACTAGCGCTTCTGACGCCATGCAAACGTCAATTGGAATTGGTCAATGAGCGCGTTTAAAACGCTCATATAGATGGAATAATGTATTACTCATTGACCTATTGAATTGACGTCTGCACGGCTTCAGAAACGCAGCGTTTTAAACGTCGCGTTTTAAGCGCAGCGTTTTAAACGCCCTCATAGAAGGGACCTTAATGTGTCCTGAAGATGTAATTTCACAAATTTGATGCACCTAATTTTTTTTTTTTTTTTTAGAGTTAACACCACTCCGCTCACGGGCAGAGCCCTAATATAGGAGGGGAGGTGTGCTCAATTTATTTGTGATTATTAAATGATATTCTAGTTTGTAATGAAATCTCAAATTAAAGCTACCTTTAATAATATATTATATATATATATATATTATATATATATATATATATATATATATATTTATATAGTATTAAATATATATATATATAACTAATAGTATATATAATATATATATATATATATATATATATATATATATATATATATATATATAATATATTTGTACTAAAATATGACTACGATAATGTACTTAACTACTTTATGTAATAAAATAACCTGAATTAAGAGCTAGCTTTATATTATATATATAATATTATATTATAATATATATATATAGTATATATATATATATATATATATATATATATATATATTATAGAAAAAATATTTAATATATATGTGTATAAATATATAATGTATATATAATATATATATATATATATATATATAATATATATATTAATATTATAATATAATATATATATATATATATATATATCTATATATTATATATAGATATATAATATATTATTAATTATATATAAAAATATAATATATATTTACAATATATATATATATAATTAATAAATTATATATATATATATATATATATTATATATATATATAGTAAATATATATAATATACTATATATATATATTATATAATAATGTATATAAATATAAAATATCCTCCTATATATTATACTATAAATTATTAAATACATATCATATATAACAACAATAAAATAATTTTATATTAATATATATTATTACAACTATAAAATAATAATACAAAATAAAAATTAATTAAAAAAATTAACAACACATATAATAAAAATTAAAAATAAATATTTATTAATATAATATATATATGATATATTATTCAGTGAACAGAATATTTAAATGACATATGTTTATGGCATACATAATCATCTATTTAATATTAGAGTTGTTTATCTTTATTTTGATTATTTACTTTTAGTAATTATAAAATGGTAAGTGGTAACAATATTTTAACTAAATCAGCTGATTAAAATATATATAATATGATATTAATATATATATATATATATATATATACTACTATATATATATATACTATATATATAAATATATATTATAAAATATATAATATATATATACTATATATATATATATATTATAATATATAATATTAATATATATATATATACTATATATATATATATATATTATATATATATATATATATATTATAAAATATAAATTATATATATATATATATATATATATATTTTGCATTAATTTTTAAATTTTAAAACTAGCAATTTTAAAAAGCAGGATTAATCATATGCTATTATACTGGCTATTTTTAAGGATTAGTTTAAGGGGACGGTCCAAATTCTAAGATTTTTTTCTTACTGTAGTAAAAAAAAATGTAGCCTTGGAAAAATTTCCTTAATTTTTATCCGATATGAGGTGAACAAGGCACATAATGTAGAATTGGGCAAGCTGTAAAGCGTTAATTTTAAGCGTTTTTCAGTGTTTGTATCCATTTTTATGTTATGGTCTGTTGAAAAATTGCCATTTTTATCTTTTGGATTGGAAGTCAAAAAACCCTTTGCTGAAACGACTTGAAGCTTGAACTATGAATCGATGGATCTATTACCTATAATTATTTGTGATTAAATTTGCTATCACCAATTCCCAACACTAACTAATTCAGTTTTATCAACCAAAATTTTTTCATAATTGTAATTTTGAGTGATAATTTTTTTTTCTTTTCATTCGATCAATATAAAATGCTCAGAGCATGGGTAGTTTGGAAAGATACACCTATTTTTTCATTCAGATAATTTTTTTTGTATGTAAAATCATTTTGCCGCTGTTCATGGGAGAATTTTTCAAATTTTCTCCTGTGAACAGCGGTAAAACGGTTGTTTGATCATTAAAACTGAATTGGTCAGTATTGGGAATTGGTGAAAAATAGTCAAATTTCATCGCAACCGATTGTAAATATTAGTCACATAATTCAAGTTTCAAGTCATTACGACAAAAGATTTTTGACCTAACCAAAAATACAAAAAAAAAAACTCATTTGACCCTAACATGAAAATTAATACAAACAGAAAAATTTTGCAAAATAAACGTTTTAGAGCTCGCCAAATGTTTCATTTTGCACCTTGTTCGCTTCAAATCGGATGAAAATTAAGAAAATTATTCCCAATTTTACTTTACTTTTTTGGATTCCAATAAGAAAAAACATCTAGAATTTGGAAAAGAGAACGCATGAATCATCACATAATTCTTCAGATATTATACTAAGTAGTTATTAAGAAATCATTGTACCATAGGAAGCCACATGGGCCACATTAAAGGTCTTGTCCACCTTAAATTCCTTTCCTAGTATCCGGTTTGTTTATGTATATCACTTAATTAGAAATTATACAAATGTATCACTTTCATAAGAATGTAATGGTATGTTTTGGTCAATTCCAAACTATGCTTTAATATATAATTACTGTTCCGTCCGAAAGGGATACAGAAATGGCATGACTGAAAGAGATACAAAAATGACCAATGTGAAGACGACTTTAATAGAAAGAAAAGATACTCACTCTAATTAAATTTGTCTGATAGTGAAGATCAGTGTTTTTATATTTTGTATTAAAAAAAAAATATTTTTATTATTATTAATTTTAAATTTTTAAAGTTGCAAAGGAAGATAAAAAAAATTTAAATGATATCAAAATGTATTTCACAACTATTATTATATTTGTTAATTTTAATTGCAATTAAAATTGAATTAATTTATTTTAATTTTTTTTATCCTTATTTAATTTTTATATTTAATGAAAGATTACTTTTTACTATAATAATAATAATAATAATAATAATAATAATAATAATAATAATAATAATAATAATAATAATAATAATAATAATAATAATAATAATAATAATAATAATAATAATAATAATAATAACAAGATAATAATATTATTATTACTAATAATAATATAATAATAATAATAATAATAATAATAATAATAACAAGATTATTATTATTATTATTATTATTATTATTATTATTATTATTATTATTATTATTATTATTATTATTATTATTATTATTATTATTATTATTATTATTATTATTATTATTATTATTATTATTATTATATTTTATTATTACTCAAGAATTAGTGTATTATCAAAATCCCTATTGTTTTATCAGCACCAATACATCAAAAGCCTAAACATCACAATACTTTCCTGGACTATCTAAGTTACCAAAATATCAAACTTGACTGTATAGTATTAACCGAAACATTTCTGAATGAACATAACAACGTTGTATCCGATACCAGGATATATCGGAACACATGCATTTCGATCAAACAAACGTGGTGGGGCGTTTCTCTTTACTTGAAAAAAAATATGACATTCTGTACAACATCCCATAAATGTTATACGTTCTCAACTTGCTAACAACTATATAGGAGGCAAGTGTAAAAATTTCACATAAAATTAAAAATGCTACTCGACTAATTTTAATGGAAGTCCTATTGACCCCCCAACCATACCCAAAACACGACTTCATAATGCCCCCTCACAGATATGATCCAAACACACATTTTCATGAAAACTCTAAAAGTAATATTGCGGGTGATTTCAAACATTTTGATCTATCCAACGAGAAACCGCAAATATCGCAAACTCTTTTAAAGTTACATGGATCAATGGTCTTCTTCAATATTTATGCTAACAACAACTTCCAAACAACGTCGTAATAAGAAGTTCTCGTCCTTAATAGATCATATCTGGGGAAACTAATTGGAACGCCTTAAAACCTTATAATAAAGAGTGATATATTTGTCGATCATTTCCCGCCATCGTCCTTGTAAAATTGCCATGAACAAAATTCAAAGGTTTCACACCATTATATAAAATCATACAGATGGTGAGAATGTCAAAAAGACTAAATACATAAACAAAATTAATGAAATTGACTTTTCATTTTCCACATACAGCGAGAAATCATCAAACGAAAAATTCAATCGCTTCGTAACTTCATTATAATGAAAATTGCTATGGGCGCAATCATTTCCCCCATAAAAAAAAGGCGATAAAACCTTGGCTGTTAAAGAATTTCAAAACCCATTGGCTAAGACCAGGCCTCTATACAAACCCAATCAATTCCGGGGACACAAACTCTTACCGAAACTATAAAAACGAAGGTTATACCATTCCAATATGATATATTGTATATGGAGATGATATATTCATATATGAATAATTAGTTAAAGGCAGTCCCTTAAGAAAGTAAAGAGGACATAATCTACGAACTACATTTCAAGGTTTGCAATAAGGACTCGAAGTGACTTGGCGTCTAATGCAATAAATTAGTCAATCAAAATAAAACAAAGCATACATTAACTATTAAACGAATTGAATAATTAAATGTTATTAACGAACCAAAAAAAGAAAAGAAGATCGCAGACGGGTGTTTTGACTAACGAGTACCCGCCTTGTAAACCGCCGGTAAAGCAAATCTTGAGAGAACAAAACCCCTAAGTCAATATCATTTGGAAAACGCTCTTTTCACCAGACTTAACGAGACACATTTTTTCCTTTGTTCATTTCCAAAGACTGCAGAGGTAAGAAGAATAATAACGGAGTTTTAAAGATACAAAAAATATAATGTTCATTCTATCCCCTAACCTCACAATCCCTCAAACTCACCGCTGGCAAACAAATAGCTATCCCCTTTAAAAACACCTCTGTTTATAAAAAAAAACGAATCATTTTTTCTAAATATTTTCAAGACAGCAAAAATGATCCCAATACCTAAAAAAGGAGACCATTCCTAGCAAAAAAATTACAGACCAATAGTTATCACAAATACGATTAGTAAAAATATTATTTGAAAAAATAAATTTTCAATCAATTAACCGAATACTTTAAATCAAACAATATTCTCAGCAACTCACAGTTTTGAATTTAGTAAAGGTAAAACTAAACTTCTGATGCACTAATTTGCTTAAAACGAAAAACTTTCAGAAAATAGAGAATACAAGACTCCTCCTCCTTATTGTTACTGTGTTACTAGATTCACACCAAACCTTTTCGACAATGATTGATCATGACATACTATTTAGTTCAATGTAAGTCAGAAATGGGTATTGAGGGAACAAAACCTTAACATGGTTTGAAAAACTTACTTAAAGAATATCTTCAAATACGGTAAAACTAAGGAAAACACACTCAATCAACACATCAACAACTGGCGTACCCAGGCTCAATTTCTGGGAACCCGTTTAATATTTTCGCTAATATACTTAATGACCTATTCACTCGCATGAAGCTTTTCAGTTTCATTTTACTGATGTGATACTTCTATCTTAATTATGAAAAAAATAACACCGACTCTCTCTCTCTCGTAAAGCAGTAGATACTCAAACCAAGCTATAATACTTACATTAACGCTCCATTCTGTCGACTGAAGAAAAGCCATCACAATATTTTCATGGGCACATAAGCAGCTAACGTCACAATACAATGCCACAAGACATCAAAACCGAAAACTCTTTATTAAGACTTTTGCACACAAAAAAAAAAAAATAAAAAAAAAATCTACATATAATTTTATTTTTGTAAAATAGCCATTTTATTAACATCAAACTGGCTACTATCACAGTACCCGATATTATACCAAGTCATGATTATGGATTTATGGTAATGATTGTAACTATCATCAGCCTTTTCATTGTAATAATTACTACGTTTAACATTCGTATAAATATACAACTATAACATTTCTATCGCACAATTTTTATTATTGTCTTTTTTCCATTATTAATTATTATTAATTATTTATTAATTATTGAATTATTATTTTTTTATTTACTTCCATTATTATTATTATTATTATTATTATTATTATTATTATTATTATTATTATTATTATTATTATTATTATTATTATTATTATTATTATTATTATTATTATTATTATTATTATTATTATTATTATATTTTATTTTATTTTTGCAGCAATTACCTTTACTATCATTATATTAACCACTATTACCTTTGTTGTTGTTAACATAATTGCCAACAATAGAAGAAAAAAAAACAGGTGCAAGTTATTTACATAATTGAAAACGAAAAAAACAATTCTGCATTACATTTTTCTAATGAATACAATAATAAAAAAGTATATAATAATAATAATAATAATAATAATAATAATAATAATAATAATAATATTTTTTTTTTTTGAGTGGAGATGTACAGGGACTCCTCCACAGCACACAAGAATGCGGCTATACCGTGTTAGTAAACTAACGACAGGGGAAATGCCCTAACGGAAACGAAATAGGAACAAGGTCTGACAACAGTTGATTTTATACAGATGTTCAGTTTCCAATGGAAAAGGCAAATAAACGCGATCACTAGCTAACGAAACGTGGAGATTGATTCCGGGATAAGATGTGCTGAAGGCGATGCTGAAGAGGTATAGTTAGCACATCAGGGAAGAACCTGCATCGAAGGGTCTAGATGGCCACGCAATCCACAAAGATATGAACGACTGTGAGAGGACAATTGGAGGAGCAAAACGGGCAGGTTGGGGGAACCAACCGCGACATAAGAAACCCATGGTGAGATTGGTATGACCCAGACGCTAAACGAGCCAGGACCACCTGTAGGAGGCGACTCCTCCTGCAAGAGGAAGACCACCGGTCAAGGAAACGGGTTTGACGTTCCGAAGTTTAGCGCCACGAGCACCTCGCCCAACATGACTGCCAGCCAGAGAGGAAACTCACGAACGTAATGAGGTGGAGAAATCGGTAGTACAGGGAAATGGCCAGGCGCATAATAATAATAATAATAATAATAATAATATAATAATAATCAATAATAATAATAATATAATATTAAATAAATAATAAAAAATAATAATAATAATAATAATAATAATAATAATAATAATAATATAATAATAATAATAATAATGTGTTCAATGTGTTCAGATGGACAATCTTAGGGGCATGCTAGGTGTGAGAAGAATTGATAAAATGAGGAATGAACGTATTAGAGAGTTGTGTGGTGTGAAGAAAGGGGTAAACGAGAGAATAAATGAAAGTTATGTTGAGATGGTTTGGTCATAGTGGAAAGGATGAATGTTAGTCCGGTTGTTGGTTAAGCGGGAATGTATAGTGGTTGAGTGGTGTTGGGAAAATACGCGACCGCTGGGAAGATGCAAAGCATAAAGTGATTGAGTCCAGTAAAGGATGTCTGCGGATGAGAAATGTGCAGTTGGTTGGCAGGGGCTAGAAGAAAGGTGCATGATATGGAGAGAAATGTGGCGGGTGTTGCAAGGGGTATGGTTGTTGGCACACTTGGGGCCAAAGGGGATGTAACCGTAACACTGTTGAACGTATTTACGCATAGTGAGTGACCATCGCGGTCCCGTGAAGCTCTATGGTGGATTTTCCTCCTGACTTGCGACGAGTTTCTTATAATTAATTGGTACAGAGGGGGGCGGTACAGGGCCGCTGGGGCTTCTTTTACAAACTTTTGTCAATATTCTTCTAAAAGCTGCTTTTCCCTTTTCCGATGTTTGTCAGGCAACCTTACTCCAGGTCTTGGGAAATAAAAAGGAAAGATGAAGAAAGAAAGAAAGAAGAAATCATAACAATAACAATAACAATAACATAATAATAAATAATAATAATAATAATAATAATAATAATAATAATAATAATAATATAATAATAATAAATTAATAATAAATAATAATATAATAATAATAATAATAATATAATAAATAAATAATACTGATAATAATAATAATATAATAATGATATATAATAAAATGAATAATAAAATAATAGTAATAAGTAATAATAATAATTCGTGATTGATAGTAATGAATTTTGCTAAAATGTTTATGGAATTTGAGTAACTTTTGATGGTGGTGCT
>JABUQX010018409.1:42500-47500 GCA_015478945.1 Trachelipus rathkii
TTGGCTTTTTTGGTATTATAATACAATGTTCCTTTCCTTAGAGAAAGTTGAAGTATAACAAAATAGGTACCCTCTTTTCACTTAAGGTTCACTAAACCCTTGAACAGGGTTTCAAAATCACAAATCACTTAAACCTTTCACTATTTATATAAAGGTCAATAAAAGTTAACTTACTACTTAGCATTACAGTATATATATATATATATATAATATATATATATATATATATATATATATAATAATATATATAATATAATATATACTATATATAATATATATATATATATATATATATATATATTATATATATATATATATATATATATATTATATTATAGTAGGGTGATTCAAAACCTCTGTGACAAACCTGGAGGGCAGATAGAGCAAACGATAAGGAACATTGTTAAAATAAGCTATGTTGTATGACTTCTTCGTTTCAAAGCTACGGATAATGTAAGGTACACTAGTTTTCTTCAAATGCAGGAGTCCTCAGGGACGAAGGGTCCCATTATCTCGAAGGTTGCTGATGAAGGCCGAGCAAACATGTGTGGTGGGGGGTGATTCTGTGTGGAAAACTGTTACTCAGTACATGAGTTGCGCTCTTTCGTCCATTCTATTCGCTGCCACTGTAAACACATTACAGCTCGGTTAACTCGGGAAGAGTGTATTGATCCATTCGTAATCGATGAATACACTGCACTGAATCAACGATGAATTGGGCAAGGTAAAGGTATTGCCACGTGTTTCCGAAGGACGTTAAGCGTACCGACACATGTACGCACGCAGTAACACATTAAAAATGAGTAACCTAAATCATCGCGTAACCCTACATGGCGACGCGTTCACAACAACATTAAACTAGTGCTATTTACATCATCCTTAACTTTGAAACGAAGGGTCATACAACATGGGTTATTTAATAATAAATGTTCCTTATCATTTGCTCTATCAGCCCTCCGAGTTTGTTGCAGAGGTTCTTGAATCACCCTGGTAATATAATATATATATATATATATATATATTATTATATATATATATTATATATTATATATATATATATATATATATATATATAATATATATATATATATATATATATATATTTATATATTATATAATATATATTTTTTTCTATAATATATATATATATATATATATACTATATATATATATAATATATATATATATAGTATATATATTACTTTTTTGTTTTAGAGAATTTCTAGTTTTTAAGCTTCACTAATATTTGACTTATTAAATTTATTAACACATTTTCCTCAATATGATTTTAATTTTACCCTTAATTTTTCAATTTTTAATCTGACAAAAATTTGTGACACTTCAAGCAAACTTGAACCAAAAATTTCATGCCAAAGTCAATTTTTTTTAAAATTTACGTTTACAAAACGCTAAATTTAAATTTTAGAATAAAACATATTTATGTTACTCTTTTGTGTAAATACATTAAGTTAACATATACGTAATTATCAAAAAATATTTCATTTTTTAGCAATATTTTATGTAAATGCAGCCGAAGTCAAAGTTTCTTTTACGTTTCCAAAAAATATATTTATGTATATGGGTAACATATCCGATAACTTACGATTATCAGAAAAAATAAACAATATCTGATAGGATTACCTGAAACCTGACTATTACCCACAAATTGTATGACATCTACTACAAAATACAACTGAGAAATGTTGGTTAGCAAAATCTTTCCAAATAAAGGACCATCTGCTCTCTTGCCATTAGGCACATACTATCCATTGCTGTATGAAGTAGCCTACCACAAACATTTAATATCTAATGCTTATCCATATCACAATTACTTTTCCTAATTGCTTCTTTAATTGATGAACTTACTACAACTTCATCTAAGGTTGATACTTTCTCAATATGAACTGGTGGATGAAATAATGAACCAGCACTGTAGTATGTTTGCAAAAGATGATGTTTCATAGCTAATGTTTCACACTAATGTTTGAAATTATGGAGATTTCATTCTCAACACTTAAAACAACAGTGTTTATATCCAAATTTTAAATGTTCAGTCTTATTAAATAAGCAAGGCATAAAATAAGTTCTGGATAATGACAGAAAATAATGCTTAGGTCTTAACTTTATGCTTGGAAAGGCAGATTCCCTGTCACTTATGTATTCTTCTATATAAATATAATTTAATAACCTATTTTGTCAGTTGTTATTATATGTGAGCAAACCAATTCTGCAATTTCTTTTAGTTTAGGACATAACCTTATAACATTTTCTTTATCCTTAATAAACTTACCCACAAAAAAAAGATAAAAATCTCAAAATATCCAATTTTGAACTGTATTACCATTAAGTTTAACTGAAGTTTGATTTAAGTCACATGGTTTGCAATCATTTCCATAATTAAATTTATTCATATGCCTATTGACTTGATCATGTGTAAACCAGTGTACACCATTAATAAAATATTTGATACGCAAAACTAAATCATATGCCACAACATATTCAAATAAATCGTGACCTAAGCGGGTGGTAGGTTTAGAAAAATAGAAAAACTAATTCTTTGGACCAGGAAATTGAATTTTATCCATCTTGAAAACGTAATAGATTTTTTTTTCTAAAAATTGAATACCCTTGTTATAAAATTCAACTGTACCTTTGTTGATATTACATGGAAAATTTGTTAATTATTAGCTTCCATTCAATCAATTATTATAAATACTCTATTAAAACTGTAAACAAAAACGTACAAAAATAATTAAAAAAAAACACTTTAAATAGTTGGGAAGAAAATTTTTGTACATTAAATACAATAATTTTTTTTTTTAAAGTTACTATAATAGCGACACGAAAAGTATGCTCAGCTCTTGGAATTAGGCCTTTCATCTTTCAACTATTGATAGTTTTATTTTGATTAATTATCGATGCATTGATAACATTTCTATTTTTACAATAATCGAATATTTTATGGCCCTGCACAAAGCATTTTTACTGCCCTGTATTAAGCATTTTTTACGGCCGTGCACTCAGCATTTTTAACAGCCATGTACTAAGCATTTTAACTGCCCTACACTAAGCATTTTAACGGCCCTGTAATAAGCATTTTCAACTGCCCTGTAATAAGCATTTTTACTGCCCTTTATTAAGCATTTTTCACGGCCCTTCACCCAGCATTTCTTTTTTACAGACCTGCACTAAGCATTTTTACAACCATGTAATAAGCATTTTTTTTACAACCTTGCACTATGCATTATAACTGCCCTTTACTAGGCATTTTATGTCTTTTTTAGTTTTTACGGCCAAAAGCAAAGTTACTTTGCCTATAGATGGGTGATGAGTCTTAAGAAATTTCGTAAAATGGAAACAACAACTATTGCCTAAAAGACTCCATCGCATGAACAGTGTTAGTTAATTTAATAGATTTTTTATCGGTATTATTAAAATAGGAAATATTATGTAAAATTAAATTATTTGTTAAGTTATAATCCATAAGTGCTGGAAAATTAATAAAATATTGCTTCAACATCCCAAGCCTACTAAACCTATAATATTATATATATACTATATTATATATTATATATATATAATATATATATATTATATATATATATATATATATATTTATATATATATAATATATATATATATATACCTATATATATAATATTATATATATTAGTGATGGGGACGATTAATCGAATCGGCATCGGAATCGAAGAATCGGCTGTTTTTCAGGAATCGGAATCGGAATCGGCAAAATTGTACCGATTGTTTGACCGATTCTTTGGTATACAATCTGAAAATAATTTTTATTCGATCTTTATGATATTTCAAGACAATAATTTCGAAGTCTGCTGTATAGTATTGATTTTTAATTTCAGTTCTTCCTTAATTCTATTTAATTAGAGAAAACTGGATTGAGCGGCGCATCTTTACGTAGGGCCTAAGATATCATGTTAGGATTTTCAGACAGTCATGGTGAGGCAGACATTTGGCAATGTTTCGTTAGTCATGTTACTGTAATATGTTTATGATAATTACAACGCCGTGAACTCGTGAAGTGAGCAGTGGAAATATTTTGCCTTGTAGGCTTGTAATAATTAGAGCCATTGAATATAAATGCTATCCTTCGAGTTCCACCTTTTTACGTATCTCACACAGCATCTAATATATGTGATTGTCTTCAAAATGTTATGGAAGAATTCAATATTCCTGCTAATAAAATTCATGTTATAGTAAGGGATAACGCAAATAATATGGTTGCAGGAGTTACACAAGCAGGATTCCAGAAATTAACTTGATTTTTACACTCTTTGACAATAGTTCTCAATGATGCCATATTTGAACAGAGAGACGTGAAGAAAAATATATCCATATGTAAACAAATCATAGGTCATTTTAATTCCTCGCCTCAAGCTATTGCCAAGTATAAAGAAGATCAAACATAGAATTCAATTTACCACAGCCACATGATTTTCTTAGGATGCCTACAAACCAGATGCTAATAGCCAGTATCAGTAGCTTTCAAAAATTTTTGAACAAGAGACGGCTCTCTTCATATTGCGGTGATCATTCAAAACCTGCATGCCTAGAAAACAACGGAAAGTTCTTGAAAAATTTGCTATAAAATGCTTAAAAATTTTGATTGATTGTACAAATTTATTGACCCAAAGGGATCTCTATGGCATCGAATAATCCCAAATATGAAAGTGATTTGTAGTTTTTTTGAAAAGAGTCAGAAAAAAAGGACTATTTGAGGGACTTGGGTCTACAGTATCGAGCATGAAAAATTCAGTAAAAAATAGATTCAGCATTTTACTTTACTTGATAAGAATCTTCTGCTTGCTACCTATCTTGATCCACGCTTTTAAAATTACATTCCTTAAGGATGAAATAACAATAAAAAAGTGGAGATATTCTTAAGCAATGGATGAGCGAAAGATATATTGCTATAAAGGAAAGGAAAACAATTTCACTACTTAAAACCAATCTTCAGATTCTTTCTC
>JABUQX010018410.1:0-10000 GCA_015478945.1 Trachelipus rathkii
CATTGTATGTTCCCGATCAATTTGATTTTAACCGTTTTTCGCATTTATCGTGAAACGCTTTTCGCGTTTTTCATTGCCCTTCATAAAGTCTGTATATTTTTGAAAATTGTTATTCTTGTTTACAGCAATTTCAATACCAACTCAATTCAAAATGCGCACATTCTTCAAAAATCTACAGAAATTCTAATGTATTTTCTATGATGGTTTCAAGTTTAGTTTTTAGCTAGATTCACTTCATTATATGCACACAACCAAATCAATAACGTGTGTCTGCAATCGCTTTGAAAGATTGTATGTTAAACCTAATAGTCTGTTTAAAACAAAAAGAGAAACCAGAAAAGAAGCACTATAAACATTGTTTAGAATTAAGGTAGCTTTTTTTGACTGATCTCCAATTTCACATTTTATTTGTTCTAAAGCTGCTATTATCGAGCTTAGCATCTCTTTAAAAATAATAAAACCGATTCATGCCGTTGGCACCAGCGAGTTTCGCAAACTTTTAATCTCTTCTTGCTACTCTTAGGAATAAGTTCTTCTATTTTTTCTTCAAGAACTTTTGTCCTCTTAGCACTTACAAGAAAAAATGTACAACATTCTGATATTATTCCAATTGCACTTCGAATATTTTGAACTTTAGAAGCGTCTGTGAGGCATAAATTTAAGCATTGCAAAAAGCAGTGAGTATAAATAGCTTTGTGACATTTTTCCTTTATTACTCTCTGAACATCCCTGAACTCACCACTCATTGCTGCTGCACCGTCATACCCCTGTCCTCTTAGATTATTCATATCCAAACCAAGTTCAGTTACTTTTTCTTCAATTAATTTTGCAAGACTTATTCCCGTCAAATCATTTACTGAGACGAAACACAAAAAAATCTTCTTTGACGGTAAGAGTATCAATATCAACGTAACGGACACACAACGAAAATTGTTCTTTCTGGGACACATCGGTCGTCTCATCTGCTAAGACGGTAAAAAATTTAATTTTATTTATATTTTGCACAATTTTACGTTGAATGAGATACGCAAATGACTGAATTAGAGCATTTTGGAGTGTGAAACTGGTATACATGGCATTTCTAGCACGTTTTTAAATGTTCTGAAAGAACATGGTCTCCAGCATTAGCACGATATCTTAAAAGACTCTGAAAATTGCCATCGTTTCCCACGGGCTGAGTTCGATTCATTTTTAATAATGATGTCCCTGGTTGGGGATATATTTTTGCCCAGCACAGAATTGGAGTGTTTCAACAATTGGAATTAGCTGCTTTCTACTGTCTTCCACATTACTGACTCGACTGTCAATCTGTTTGTCGATGCTCTCGATTTTTCCTTGAATCTGCTTTTCTACATCAAATCTCTTTCATACCGATTCTTTGCGATATTTAGTTGCCTCCTGTTTTTTTTTAAAGATTCAATGACTTTCTTTAAGTTTGAATACGGTCTCATGACAAAAACACCCAATTCCTGGTATTTTCCTTTACCTTCTTTTGTTTCCAAAACAATACACGCAATACACTCCAACGTTTTTATCAGAGTAAGCTAACCACTTAATATCATCAAGCCACTTTCTTTGAAATATATATCCCGCCTTTGCCTTCCTGAGCAGGAAATATATATATTTTGAATCTGGTTTCCAGAGATATTTTAATACCTTCACTTTTTCCTTATTGCTAAATACCGTACCTATGAAATGCAAATATCGTTGGGATGAACAATCCTTTCTGTATTCCTTGATTGCGCCTGACTTATAGACGCTTGTGAAGGAAAAACTTCACCGTCTACTTGAGATTTTCAGCTGCTATCGCAGTTACAGAAGTTCCAGGAGAAACTGATTCTTCGAGTCCGAGAACCTTACTCTTTCAATAACAGGAATATTTATTAACATAGTGCTTACTTTTTTTGTGGAAAAAGTCTCTATCTGTTCTTCTTTCCATATATTTTTTTTTTATTTTAAGTTGAACAACAACTCCAGAACAGAAAAATAATTTAAAACCTGAGAATTCACCAAAATATAACTGTTCTCAGCGGCCAGAATATTATGCCGCTTAAAAGAATATTGAATCATTGGCTTTGCACTAACGCCGCAATGTTATCTCGTGTTAGTAAATGCTCGGAGAGATAATTGCTATACTCATCTCTGTCTAACCAACCAATATATATGTATATATATATATATATATATATAATATATAATATTTATATATATATATATATATATATATATATATATATATATATATATATAATATATATATATATATATATATATATATATATTTATATAAAAAATAATATATAACTCTGTATATATATATGGAAATATGTATATATATAATAATATATAATAATAATATATATATATATATATAATAACTATATATATATATATATATATAATAATATATAATATATATATATATATATATATATATATATATATATATATATATAACTTAATATATATATAACTATATTTATAACTACTATATATATATATTAATAATAATAATATAATATATATAATAATAACAATATAATATAACAACAACTAATAATATATATACCTATATATATATACTATATATATATATAGATAAAATTATGACGTTTTCTCTTTCTCCTGTAAAAACTTCCCCAAAGGACTTACAAGATTTGTTCCTGACAGCGAAGAATTATATAAAATTAATTTAACTTTCTGCGCTTTATATTATTAACGGATATAATACTTAAAAATTTTTAGTGTCTAAAAACAATTGGAACTCCATATATATATATATATATATATATATATATATATATATATATATATATATATATATATATATATATATATATATATATATATATATATATATATATATATATATATATATATGTAGAAATCCTTTCATCAGTGGTTTGAAATACTCGATTCGAATTATGCATTTTATTTAAACATCGTAGATATATTCGAACAGGTTCTAAAAATATAAAAATATAACAAAACTATAAATATATAAAAGTACAAATACTAAATGCCAAAAAAATAAACATAGCCATTGGTTGCATTGAAAAATAGATTTTTAATAAAAAATAATTATTTTTGGACTTTTTATTTATTTTTGTCCTTATTAGCTTTTGTTTTGAAAACTCATAGATGTTACTCCTCTAAATTAATACCACATTCACACCAACTATATTAATACCTATAAAAAATAACTACCTTCTAAATTACTGATGTATCGGATTTCAGAATGGCTGAGCTTAGGGTGGGTGGATTAGATATTACTCAAATTGTAGGACTGCTGCTTTATTAATAAAGTTGCTTGAAGATTGGTCACTCTAATCATATAGCTGACAAATTCCTTACTTAAATTTCTTCTTTTGAATTCTTAGCTTTTGTAGAGTTTTTCTTGATGTTCTAAATTTTCTTCTGGCTTCTTTATTCATATATTAGATGATTGAAGAATTTAGTCAATTGCTATTAATTCCACCTTACTAGTTTCTTCTTTGTGAAATTAATTAGCCCTTGAATTGAATAGATGGTCTAAGTAGTCTTCAATATCTCCCTAATGTTGATTGGTTGATTGAAGATCAATTCTGTCCTTTGCCTTTATTTTCTCAATTTGCTTTGGCAAAGTTGGCAGTTTGTTGCTTCAATAGCTTGTTTGAGTTTCTGCAATAGCTTTACTTGCAGTATCTCCTAATTAGTAATTTTTCATAATATTCGGCTTTCTGTAGCCTTTATTCTATTTGCAAGCCCTTATTTTTCACCGCACCCAATATTCTGCTTTTGTCATCAATTTTTTCTGTTTTGCAATCAATTTTGCTTTTCTACTCTTGAAATATTTTGGTAAAATTTTGTAACCATAGTTGATGCTCATAGAGTATGAATTTTCTTGGATTTTCCTTTTTTATTTTTATTATTATTATTTTTTTCTTATATTTTAATGGAAAATATAACATATTCCCCCTTTTGCTAAGAATATTAAGTTTTCTTGTTATTCTTAGTTTCCTTAGAGTTTATAATTCTGTTGTCTTCTTGTTATAATCCTGCACTTTCTCTCAGCAAGATCAATTTTGTTATTGGTCTTTTCAAAATTGTTGTATTTAAAGTATTCTTGTCTTTATTTATTTTCACATCTACTATTCTCACTCTGTTTGAGTCATCTTTGTAAACTTTTACTATTTTTCCTAAATTCCACAAATTTCTTGGTTTGAAGTCATCTATTAAAAGGACTAAATCTCCCACTTGGTGTGATTCTTTTTCTGCTAACCATTTACTTCTTTTTTGCAATAAAGGGACATATTCTTTGATCCATCTTTTCCAAAATAAATCAGCAAGATACTGAACTTGTTTCCATCTTTTATATAAGTAGCAATCTTTATCTTGAAATAAACCTGGTGGGAATGTTATATTTCCTTTAAGGGTTAGTAGATGATTTGGTGTCAAAGCTTCTAAGTTTTCTAAATCATTTGAAACTTCTGTTATTGGTCTGTTATTTATAATGAATTCTATCTCACAGAACAAAGTGTTCAAGTTATCATCTGTCAACCTTATTGGCTGTTCTCTAAGAGTGAAGCTTGTAATATATTTCTTACAGTTCTAATGTGTCTCTCAAAATGACCTCCTTTATGAGAACTATGAGGGGGTTGGAATATCCACTGTATTTCTTTTTGCTCAAAAAATTTATTTACTTGCTTATTATTCCAATTTTTAACTTGTCCTTTTAATTCTTTGTTAGCTTTCACAAAGTTCAATCCATTATCTGATCGGATCAATTTCACATTGCCTCTGCGGCTGATAAATCTTCTTAGAGCATTGATGAGAGCATCAGTATCTAATGAATATAACATCTCTAAATGTATTGCTCTACTACTTAAACATGAGAATATTAATCCATATCTTTTTTCTCTTACTTTCCCTCTTCCCCTTACTACAAGAAAAGGACCAAAAGCATCAATACCAATACTTGTAAATGGTGGTGGTACATCATATTCTAATCTATCTTTGGGCAAATCTCCCATCAACTGCTGAGTTGGCCTTGTATGGAGCTTTCTGCATATTATGCAATCTTTTAGGATCTTCTTAATACTTCTACTTGCTCCAATGATATAGTACTTCTCTCTTAAAGCATTTAAAACTGTTTGTTTTCCTAAATGTCCATTAATTCTATGATAATGTCTCATTATTAGCTTTGTAACATGACTATTTGGCAAGATAATTGGATGTTTAAAATCATATGATACATCATTCAGATTTTTATTCCTCCCACCTACTCTTAATATTCCATTATCATCTATAAATGGTAGAAATTTTGCCAAAATGTGCCTCTTTGGTAAGGCTTCTTTCTTTTTTATTTTGTATTGTATATCATGAAATTCTTTATTTTGTACATATTTGTAAATAGCCTTTTCTGCATCTTTTAATTCTGTGATTGTCATAGCACCTTTATTCCAGGCTTTTTTATGCATATTTTCTTTAACTCTTAAAATCCATGCTACTTTTGTTTTTAATTTCATCCAATCTGAAACAGAATGTATGAGCTTGTCTGTTGAACTTTCTTGTAGTTGTATGGCCATTACTGGTTTACTTTTTATAATTTCATCATTTTCATCATCTAATTTATTTTCTTTATTTTGCTCAGGCCATTGAGCTTTGTCTTTGTACAAAAATTCTGGACCAGTGCTCCATAGTTTATTATTCAAAAACTCATTAACAGATATCCCTTTACTTGCCATATCTGCTATATTTAGCTTACCTGGTACATAATTCCATTGGCTTATATCTGTTTGTGATCTGATATAGTTAACTCTATTGTGTACAAATCTTTTAAACCTTTTTGATTCATTTTTGATATATTGTAATACAATTTCACTATCTATCCAAAAATACTCTTGGCTTATGTTCATATCTAATTCATCTTTTAAAATTTGGTGTATGTTAACTGCTAATTTTGCTGCACTCAATTCTATTCTTGGGATAGTTAACATCAAATTTTTATTTAATGGTATCAATCTTGTTTTAGATAATACCAATGAACAATATATTTCATCATTCTCTCCAATGAACCTTATATATGCTACTGCAGCATATCCAATCTGTGAACCATCTGAAAAATAATGTAGTTCTACACCTTTATACTTTAGACAATTTGGATTATATGGCCTAGGAACTTGAAAATCATTTAGCTTATTAACATCACTTAGCCATTTTATGTAACTTTTTTTTATATCTGATGGAATTTCATCATCCCAGTTAACCTTTTTATCGCATAAATTTTGAAAGATCTTCTTAGCTACTATTAGCACTGGGCTTATAAATCCCAGTGGATCATATATGGAAAAAATGCAACTGAGTATACTTCTTTTTGTCAATTCTTTATTTTGTATATCAACTCTAGCTTTCATTAAATCTATTTCTGGGTCCCAACTTAAGCCTAATACTTTTTGTGAAGGTAATTTATCTAAGGATAAGTTTATTTCTTTAAAATCTTTACTTAAGTCTTGTATATCAATGTTTTCTAAAAATTTTCTTGAATTACTAGCTACTTGATGCAGATTAAAACCACTAATTTTTAAAATTTCTTTAACTTCTTTATAAACTGCTATAGCCTCATTTTCTGATTTCACAGACTTTAAACAATCATCAACATAGAAATTTCTAAGTATGGTATCTTTGGCTAAATTACTGAATTTTTCTGCTTCAATTACATGTGTAGTTTGCTTCAAGACATAATTTGCAATTGAAGGTGAGCTCACACTTCCAAATATATGAACTTTAACTCTATATTCTTCTGGAGTTTTATTTAAATTACCATCTGGGAACCATAAGAAGCGCTGATAATCTTTATCTTTGTCAAGTACCTGTATTTGATAAAACATCTTCTCTATATCTGCTATGAAAGCATATTTCTCTTTTCTGAACCTTAAAAGGATGCCTTGTAGGTTAGAAATATAGTCTGGACCTGTAAGTAAACTATTATTTAAAGAAATACCATTGTATGGTAAAGCTGCATTAAATACTACTCTCATTTTTTCTTTTGTTGATGAATTACGCTATGGTGTGTTAAATAGAATCTGTCATTGTTTAATAATTCATGTTTCTCAACTTTTTCTGCAAAATTAAGTTTTAACATTTCATCTATGTTATCACAATATTGTACAAAATATTCTTTATCCTTCAAAAATTTATTTTTTAATGAATACAATCTTTCTAAAGCTTGATTTTTGTTATTAGGAAAATGCTGATTTTCTTTTTTAAATGGTAAACCAACTTGAAATTTACCTGTTATTGTTCTTTGTAATGTATTTTCAACCTTATTTTTCCACTTTATATCTTCTACACTGTCACAGACTTGTTCAGGATTCTTTTCAGAAAACTCTCTTAAGCAATATTTTTCAAACAAATTATCATCTTCTTCTTGTATTTGTGTTTTATGACATCTTAAGCTCATGAATGCTGGTATACCATCTGGTGTCGAACCTTGTAATGCCCATCCAAATGAATACTTAACTGCGAAGGGATAGTTGTAATGACCTTCTACTACTTCCATGGGTTTTAACAATTTACTTTGATTCATTCCTATTAATAATCCAATTTTTGATTCTATGAAGTTGAAGGGCACATGACTCAAGTATTCTAATCCATTTATATCTTTGATAGATGGACTTTCTTCCATTTTAAAGGGCCAATTTTCTTTGCAGTATATATTATTTATGGTTTCAGATTTCCTCATCTCAATATCATAGATTTCTAGATTGTTTAATATGTATGTCTTTATTTTATGTTGCCCATACATAGTAGTAATATCTATATCTTTCTGAGGTTTCATATATGACATACCTAGTTCTGCAGCTAAATTTAAATCCATAAAACATGCTGATGAATATGTATCTAAACCCATGTATGTCTTAATCACTTTATCTTTACCTTTAAGCTTGATTTTAACTGGTACTGCAGGATAAAATAGCTTTTTATTACTTACTTTTGTCTGAAAGGTTTTTGCTTCATTACTTCCTGATTCTTTTGGCTCTACTTTCTTATCTTTATCTTCTAATTTCACAGTGAGTGCTGCTGGTGAGGGGTTTGAGCCATCTTGCTCTTTCTTTGTTAAACTGGTACTATCTTTTTCTCTATGCAGAAATGTTAAATGTTGCTTATTACATTTTTCACATTTTTCTGGTCTTTTACAATTACTACTAAAGTGATTTGATCTGAGACACTTAAAGCATAATTTATTGTCTTTAATAAACTTTGTTATTTCATCTTGGCTTTGTTTTTCTAGAATTTTGCATTTATTTATACTATGATTGTCTTTTTTACAAAAATTGCAAAACTGTGATTTATTATTATTATAATTACTACTATTACTATTATTATTATTATTCTTATTGTCATTATTATTGTTCCATTTATTATTAACATTTTTATTGTTATTTCTATGGTCATTATTATTTTCTTTTGTATAAAGTGACTTACCTTTTTCACTTTGTAATTTTGTTTGCTTTGGTTTTGTACCAATGCCAAGTTCTCCAAATAAAGGTGTATTCATGATCCTTGCTTCTTTTTCAACAAACTTTGTAAATGTACTAAAATTTACCTTTTTATTTTCTTCATACATACTATCAACTTTATTTCTCCACTTATCACGCTGCTTGTAGGGAAGTTTTTTAACTATTCTATAAATAGCACCAGTAGAATTCAATTCATTCAATGGAGTAATATTTTCCATTGCATTATTAATCGAGTCTAGAAATAAAGAAAATTCTGCCATAGCTTCACCATCTTCATTCTTAATTTCATTCCAATCTTCTAACTTTTTCAAATATGACTGTTTCTCGAGTTTTTCTACTGCCCTTTTATAACTTATATTTTCATCCAAATGCATACAACTTCTTACTATATTTTCTGCTTTACCTTCTGTATACTTGATTAAATAGGAAAGCTTGTTCATTTCATTTTCACATTTTCCTTCTATATTAGTTTTAAAAACTAGCAAAAAATCTTTAAATTTAGTTGGATCCTTTCCAGAAAATATTTCAGGCTCACATATTGGAAGAGGATTGTTAATACTCACTTCTAACTTTTGTTTTAAAATTTCTACTAATTTAGACTCCTGATTGTTATTTTCACCTATACTTTTTATTTTAGTTTCTGAAAAATTTACATTTTTATTTTCATTTTTCACAGAGGTATCGCTAATACTGAAAATTGGACTTTCTAATTTTTGTTCTATTTTAATTAGGCTTTGTTCCAGATTTTTTATATGACTACTGTGTTGGTACAAATCCAAACTTTCTTGTTCCCTTTTTTTTGCCAAGTATTGTTCATGCTCTTGTAATTTTATTTTGCTTTTTTCTATCTCTAGTAACAAAGATTGTGCTATTTTGCTTTTTACACTAGCTATACTCACTCTACTCGATATATTACTAGCACTATCTTGTGGTATAATCCTTGGCTCATATTTATTCATGTATTTTGAAATATCATTTTTTAACTCATAATATGGCTTTAATTTTAATGTAAGCCACTCCTGTATTTTATCTGCCTCTACAGATTCTGCTATTAATTCACTACAAGTATTTTTGAGAGATTCGACCTTTGCGTCTAATGTTAATTCATCAGTTTTAATTTCGAAACTTAAATCTAAATTATTTAAGAGAGCATGCCATAATTTGCCCTTAATACTGTTAATTTTATAGGTAACAGTAGCTAATTTTCCTGAAGGAACCTTAAAACCTCCTTCAGTTGTTTCAATTACATCTATATTGTGGATTTCTTTTGTTTGTTCGATATCGCTCATTTTTTTTTTATTATTATTAAAAAACTAATAAAAAACTATTAAAAACTCATTCACTCATTTTATTTTATATAAAATAAAAAAAAAAAATAAAGGAAGGATGTTACTTTTAACACAATTTATATATACAGATAAATTTTTATATTTCATATATATAAGTTTACCTGTATATATTTTTTATTTATTTTATTATTTTTATTTTTGCTATTCTTA
>JABUQX010018410.1:15000-35735 GCA_015478945.1 Trachelipus rathkii
TGAAATAAATTTAATTTAGATTGTATACCAAAGAATCGCTCAAAGAATCGGTACAATTTGCCATTCCGATTTCCGATTCCGATTCCTGAAAAACACCCGATTCCTTCGAATTCCGATGCCCATTCCGATTAATCGTCCCATATACTAATATAATATATATTATATTTATATCATATATATAATATATATTTATAATATATAATATATATATATATATCTATATATATATATATATATATATATATATATATTATATATATATATTTATATATATAATATATATATAATACCATAACTCAATTTTTCTTTTATTTTTTTTATTTTTAGAAATTTGTCGGGAAGCTGGTGCGGGCGGTGCGGTGGGATCGAAACGCCCGCACAGGCACCGCCACCGCACTCACCAGGTCTGAAAATTTTGATGCGCACCGTACCGCACCGCACCACACCAAACTGAACGCACCACGCACCGCACCGAACGCTACTCTGTCCCAATGACAAATGGAAACTTGTGATGTAGATATGATGAGCCTAGTTTCTCTTTGTGCTTTAATAATGTTAGGAGAAAAGTACACGTAGTTTTAATGAAACATTCCATGAGACTGCTTAAAATCCGATGGTGGGTCTGTGATGTCTTGAGGGTAGATTACTTAGTTAAGAGAAATTTAAATACTTAGTTAATGTTTCAGGTCACTAGAATCAGAAGTTACATTAGGCTTTTAAACAACCAATTGCTGCAGCATTTCCCAGATAATATAACATGAATTCGCAAGTTTTTTTAGACTACAGAACGCTGAGAAAACAGAGTTTAAACTATATTATATTGTCAGTTAGGAAATTTTATGATACTTAGACGATACAGCAAAATATGTAGACTTGAATCCAGTTGAGAATGTATACCTGGTGCAAAAGAGGTTTGCAAAGTCATTTGAACAATTAGGATGATACTGAAGGTCGGTTGGTATATGAATAGCTTGAATTTGATCTTAATTAAATTGCTGATTTTATTTGGACTGGGTGAGGAGGAGCTGTTTGCTATTAATTCAGATGGGACAAATATTATGTTCTGTGTGATTATATATATATATATATATTATATATATATATATATATATGATATATATATTATATATATATATATATATATATATTATAATAATATATATTATATATTATATAATTATATATATAATATAATATAATAGGCCTATAATATATATATATTTTTTCGTAGTTTTGATTTTTTTTTTTTTTTTTTTTTTTTTAAAATATTTGTTATTTATGTGAATACTAACAAAAATTTTATTAGTGATGGAAATGATTCAAAAATTCGAAATATTTTAAATAATTATTTAAAAATCACATTTATATCAATCAAAATTTTAAAAAATGAAAATATCTCCAAAAAGTACGACACTTACAGAAAACCAATTACAATATTTGAAAATCAGCGTATAAAGCTTTATTACAAAAATGTAAAGAAGCAAAAAAAATAAATAATTTTTTTTTCATAAAA
The DNA here is from genome assembly GCA_015478945.1 of Trachelipus rathkii. Lineage (NCBI taxonomy): Eukaryota > Metazoa > Arthropoda > Malacostraca > Isopoda > Trachelipodidae > Trachelipus > Trachelipus rathkii. Next base: position 16,514 of record JABUQX010018410.1, read on the forward strand.
ATTAAATATCCTCGAAAGTAACGACAGCTTACAGAACAACCATTACATATTTTTGGAATCAACCGTGAAAAGATTATTAAAAAAATGTACAAAGGAAAATAATATAAAAAAAAAATAAAAAAAAAAAAAATTAGGGGGCTCGAGATGACGGGGGACAGAAGGGGGGACGTTTTCCATACCCCGTAGGGGAGGGGCGGAGGGAACCCCGCGACAACCCAAATACACAGTAAAAGAGAGTGGGTTATACCGGAGACCCCTGCACCCGGAGTGGGGGAAATAGTCCTACCCTGTCGTTCCCGGAAGGCCGAGAGACCCCGACTCTCCTCCATCTTTGCGGTTTACCCTTGGTATTCCTTTTCTTTAAAGCTTTTAAAAAAAAAAAAAAAATTAAACCTGACGGAGTCGTTAAAACGTAACTGTCCTATATACTTTTTGAATCATGTTTTTCACCCCTTAAATTGACTGTTAGGATCATATACTAGATATAATAAAAACAAAAACAAAAAAAAATCAAACTGACGGAGTCTAAACATAACAGGTCCTAATATATATATATATATATATTATATATATATATTATAATATATGATATAATATATATATTATATATTATATATATATATAGTATATATATATATATATGTGTGTGTGTGTGTGTTGTATGTATAGGTGTGTGCGCGCGTGTGTATATGTATGCTTGTGTGTGTAAGTATGCATCATCGTAAGTTTAAAGAAGGCTCTAATAAAATAAATAGAGCAGCAACGTTATATTCTTAACATTATGCAAATGGTATTATAAAAATTTTAGAACCCAATTTTATAGGTTGTCAAAATTCGCTATCAAAATAAATCTCACAAATTAACTCGGATTAAAAAGGACAAAAGTCTACGGGTAAAAGTTTTCCTTTTTCAAAATCTTTGGATTTACGGTGGTTATTTATTTATTTATTTATTTATTTATTTATTTATTTATTTATTTATTCTTAATTGGTTATATTATGTAAAGTTAATATTTCCAAGAAATTGGCTTGTTTATATGAGTATATTATGACTTTAAATGTTTAAAAATTAAATATGAAATTAGGAATATGCAACAAAAACTTTTAAACTCACTTTTCATTAGTTGACGGACGTATCAGCGATCAATCTCAATTCATTTAGATTGTAATTGATGCTAAAAGCTGTCATTACACCGTCAATATTATTTTTAGCAAAATAATACCCTTCCCAAATTGACCTTTGACTCTTTCACATTAACTTAGAGATACTAAGAGATGATGGTAAAAGGTTCCAAGACAGCAACGCAGGGTCGTCTAGCATTTCTGCTTTAGTGGATTAGCCAGAGTTATAAACTAGTGGCTTAATATATGTTATTAATGAGGGAGATTGGATATATTTTTAGTGATACAGATGTTCAGCATTTTGAGTATAAACTCCATCCTTCTGAGTGGAAATGACTCAGGAATATTGGGAATGGGAATGGTCTTCTCTACTTAGAACTAGTCGTGAAGTTGAACGAATAGGTGATAATATAAATCTATTTTTTCTTCCTTGAAATATCTTTTACCTTTGGAGAGTAACTAAAAATAGCAATTACCGTCCATTTCTCGTGGTTCTCGCCAAAATATAATTCATACTCATTAATATGCAATAGAATATTCACCTTTATTTGATCCCAGATTCTTATTTCCGATATATTTTAAGGGTTCCCTGGGATTCTCTGCTTTGCCTTTAAGAAATTTAGCATTTAATTTTCAAGTTAGCTATTAGTCAAAATATAATGCAAGATTTATTTGTGAAGCTTTGCAATTAAATTCCTTCCCATATATGGTTACATGAGGGGGAGATCATTTAGCAAACACCTTGTGAATTCAAAATAATTGGTTTTGCTAACTAACCGGTCTCTTATCATTTCACTGGCGAATATAAAGTTTCCTGAATTGCATGTGCAGAAACCTGAAGATTTGGAACAGAAAACCAAAGTGCACAATCAATTGCATATGACTATAAATTAGTATTGTATTAGCATTAAATTTATTAGTGAAAGTCATTCCATAAAATGATCAAATATCATTTAGGACTTAGGATGCTACCTTGAGGAACGCCACCTTCCGTTTCAACAGTCTCTGGTGTAAATTGTTCTAGTTGTTTTATATTTCTAGTTTACCAATTGAAAGGATTAAAAGGAAAACTACTTTTAATTCATTCTAGACTACGCAATATTCTGTTATTTCAGTTAAACTATATTTTAAATACACAACCTAAATTCACATTTCCCTTTGTAACTTTAAATTTAATTATTATTAATATTATTGTTATCATCGTCAAGAATGAACCTTTTTATAGAAAAATATAAGAACGTAATGAATATCGACACTTCCTCCCTCGATAAGGCTGAAACATTGGTCATCCAAATGTTCTGGAAAACAAAGAATTGAATTGCTTTTCAAGAACTTCAAAGCAGATGGCCGATGAGATTTGACCCCAATTTACACAATATTTTTCCGGTGAACTCAGTTGGCTGTAAAAGAAGTTTTTTCTCGAAGAGCATTAAGACATAGCTAAGAACAACGAAAAAGCAAGGACAAATTCTTAAATTTGTTCCTATTTAACATTGAGAGGTCAATGAATAAATCAAAATGTGAAGACAGAAAAAAATATTTTTTGCAGGAAAGCACTGAATATTGAAGATATATATATATATATATATATATATATATATATATATATATATATATATATATATATATATAATATATTATTATATATATATATATATATATATATATATATTATATATATATATATATATATAAAATTTTTATTCTCTCCTATTGGGCTCGAAATCGAGCCCTCGCTGTTGGTATAGCAAGTGTTTTGCCATTGGACCACGATGAGTTAAAAGGAAACCTTGGAAGAATACTTTCTTCCCAGAAGCCTTTCCGCTCACACTCGGGTCAATCAGAGAGATGATGTATCAATATCATTTTACAACTGCTAATACTCTCATCAGTTTGAAAATATAAAGAAATTTTTTATTCTCTCCCTTGGGCTCGAACTCGAGCCCTCGCTGTTGGTATAGCAAGTGTAAAACGATATTGATACATCATCTCTCTGATTGACCTGTTTGTGAGCGGGGAAGCTTCTGGGAAGAAAGTAATCTTCCAAGGTTTCCTTTTAGCTCATTGTGGTCCAGTGGTAAAACACTTGCTATACCAACAAAGGGCTCGGGTTCGAAACCCAGTAGGAGAGAATAAAAATTCTTTACATTTTCAAACTGTGAGAGTATTATTATATTTATTGCGGTGGATAATGAACCCCCCTAATTCTTGGGATAGAGGGTTGGTTGGCTATATATATTATATATATATTATTATATATATATTATATAAATAGTATATATATATAATATAATATATATATATATATATATATATATATTATATTATATATATATATATAATATTATATTATATAGCTCAATAGGTAGAGCGACAGAATCGCAAGGCAAGGACTATAGTTTAATCCCTCTAGATCCTAGGTAACACTACCTAGTGCAGTTCCCCTCCTAGAATAAGGCAATGCCCTGAGATGCTAATATATATATATATATATATATATATAATATATATATATAATATATATAATATACTATATATATATATATATTATATATATATATATAATATATATATATATAATATATATATTTATTATATATATATATATATATATATAATATATATAATATATATATATATTATATTATTAATATATTATATATATATATATTATATATATGGGCGTAAGGCAGGATTTCATTTAGGGGGGCAAATTTTGAGTGATATATATATAATATATCATATATATATATATATATATATATTATATATATATATATATATATATATATATAATATATATATATATATATATATATAATATATATATTATTATTATATAATATGGCAGCTTTGGGGCCGCCATAACGCTATCTAAATTCTGAGAATTCCGGTGAGAAGCTACTGTATAAAAAACACAGTAGTTGACTTCCAAGCCAATATGAAAACGAAAACACTATTAAAACTATAGAAAAAATGTATGTTTTATACATTAGTAATTACTCCTTCATTATCTAATCGATTGATGTATCTTTTTTAGTTTTTTCTAGTAATAAACCCTTAAGAACGTCGTCTGCAAACATATAGGTAATTTTTTTATTTCGCCAACTTTAGGGGGGGCAAAGTGCCCCACTCTGCACCCCCCTGCCTACGCCCATGTATATATTATATATAACTATATATATATATATATATATATATAAAAAATATATATATATATATAATATATATATATATATATATATATATATATATATATATATATTCTCAGATAAAAGGGGTCCCCCCAAAAAAATTCCCTAATTACCCCTATGGATATTATAAAAAAAGAATGATTGTTAGTGACACCTTTATTTTGACTTATCATTAAAAACTAAGAAAAGATTTTTTAAAAAAGAAAATTTGAAAAAAAAATAAATTACTTCCTTCCTTCTTAACTTTTAAAATAATTCTTCTTTGGACTATAAGCTGCCTGAACATATGTAATATAATTTTATAGAAAAAACAATGTTTTTTCTTAAAAATAAAACTGCTTCAAGAAAATTCTTCTTTAACGATGTCCTTAGATCCAATTTCTATTAGTTTTAAATCCGAAAATAAGCGCTCAACACTCGATTGAGTGGGAGGCAAAGCTGTATCTGTGCAAGCAGCATCTTGCAAAATTTTTGGATAGTAAGGGATTGACTTCGTAACAGTTAAATTTGATTTTCGGTCGATCTAATTAATGCATTTTGGAATTTTACTTTACATTTTTCCAAAAGATTTTTTTGATTGAAGGTTCTTTTTCAAACTCTCTATCAAATTTGGCTTATTCATCTTCGTCTGACAAGACACTACAAGAAAAATTGCTGAAAAGGATGAACTGCCTGACTCTCTGAACTAGATTCCGGTTCGAGAGGGTTATTCGTTTTAAGTCCTAGCTCACAAAGAGCTTTCCTAACTTTTAATATTAGACCTTCAGTTCTGAGAAAGATTCTGAACTGTGGATTAACACAGATGGCCGACAGAAATATTTTGTTTTCAGTTAACATTCTTTCCCTTATTTACATGAAATATTTCATGTCATTTTCTAAAATCTCTTCTTTATTATCGAGAGCATAAATCATATAGGGTAACCTGGGGTAATTTGGGTAAAAATTTTGGTTTTTCAAGTGTAGCGTAAAACATTTACCAACTAAAAGGTTAGTTAGTATATCATTTTGACATTCTATCTTTCAGCTTTAAAATGACATATTCTTTGTTATAATCGTAATTATAGTTTTTTAGAAATAGTTTAATTTATAAGAAAGTGTAAAATATTATTACCTGGGGTAATTTGGTCAAATTGTATTTTTCTTTTTTTTTCACTTTTAAAGTTAATTTAATGAAAATAAAATTCCTGTACATGTTTTACCTCTTAATACTCTATACATCACTCTCTCATTTATGAGAGTTGGTGGATCAATTTGTTGGACTATGTCTTCTGCTGGGTAATTATGGATATCTTCCTTTGCTGGCCACTTCCAGTAGCCACCTGCCACTTGCATACATTGTACGGTAATTGTCTTTTTATTAATATTTAATACTATTCCAGGAAAGTTCATTTTCATATGTTACTATTACGAATGATTTGTTTTCTTGCAAGTCTAGTTTAGTTTTTCGTTTTTTTATTACCTGATAGCTATCTTCATTATCTGAGAGATCTAGATTTTGGAATAGTACATCAATATCATCAGTAGGACTTGCTGATATACAAAATAAAATGGAATAAGTTTTTTTTCCTTCCGATGCTGCCATTTGGTAGGCATTATTTGAACGACCAATAAAAAAATGAAGGATTGAACGATGTCTTTCACATCTTCCCTATCCACTAAATGTCCAAACTCTGATAAGTACCTTAAAGCACCTACTATTAATTTTTCTTCTTCAAAACTTAAGACAGTAGAACACCCAGGTTCAATTTTGCTTGATGGATTACTAACCCATCTCTGAAGAGTTTGAAAAGGCACACCATATTTCTTGGCAAGTGAGCTGATGCTTTTCTTTCCCTTTTTAACCTCCTCTGCATACTCAGGTAGCTTATTTCTATCATAAGCAATAATAAGACATAATAAACATAATCAGACGAATAAACAAGATTCCTATTTATTAATAACGATTAAAGCATAGCGAAATAAATATAAATTTAAGAACTAAAATAAAAAATCTGAAGGTAAATAAAACGAAAATAGTTGCCAATAGTGGTTGCCAAGATGGGAGAGAAGGCTCCAACCGAAGCCTAGAAGAGAGAAAAGGATTCAGCCGAAGACAAGAAAGGAGAGAAGGCTCCAACTGAAGCTAAGAAGGATGAGAAACTTCAGAAGAGTCCTTAAGAAGGTATCATAAAGCTCCAGAAAAGCCATTTAAGAAGGATCACGAAGCTTTAGCAGAGTCGGTAAGAAAGGAACTTAAAGCTTCAGCAGAGCCATTTAAGAAGGATCATAAAGCTCCAACAGAGTCGGTAAAGATTGAGAAAACTACAGCTCTCTCGGACTCCCTTACTCCTTTCTAGTCGAGTCTAAAAATGATTTAAAACCGATGCAAAAAGATGATGAGATCTTCTGTTCCAAATTTTTAATTTTGGTTTGATAGTTCTTATGGCTTTTTCTCTTCCAAGTTCAACTTCTCCTTACTCCCTTTCTCCGTTTTCCCTTTTTCCCTTACTCCCTACTCCCATACTCCTTTCTCCCTTACTCCTTTCTCCCTTGCTCCTTTCTCCCTTGCTCCTATCTCCCTTACTCCCTTTCTCCTCTCTCCCTTAATCCATTCTCCCTTACTCCTTTCTCCATTCTCCCTTACTCCTTTCTCCCTTTTCCCTTGCTCCCTTTCTCCCTTTGAAGACAATGACTTCAGTTTGTCTTCTCCCTTTTCTTAAATACAAGACCGCAGTATGTCTTTTCTTCTTTCTCTTCAGAAAACAGTGACCTCAGTAAGTATTTTCTTCTTTCTCTCTGAAGACAGGGACCGTAGTATGTTTGATTTTTTCTTCTTTCATCTCTCTCTTCTCTTCTCTTCTCTTCTCTTTCCTCTTCTTCTCTCTCTTCTTTTTCTTCTTTTCTTTCTCTTCTTTCTCTCTTCTCTTCTCTTCTCTTCTCTTCTCTTCTCTTCTCTTCTCTTCTCTTCTCTTCTCTTCTCTTCTCTTCTCTTCTCTTCTCTTCTCTTCTCTTCTCTTCTCTTTTCTCTCTCTTCTCTGTCCTTTTCACTGCTCTCTTATCTCTCTTCTCTTCGTTCTCTGCTTTTCTTCTCTGTCCTTCACTTTCTCTTCTTTCTTCTTTCAACTCTTGAGGCTTATTCACTCCCTCATTCTTCTTCTGACGTCATCCGTCTTTTCACTTTCTTGCAGTTAAGGCTCTGCTACATTGAGTATAAAACGCAAACACCCGGCTTTCAACTGAAGTCTTTATAAGAACAACTATTGTATATTTACATAAATTAACTAATATTAACTTGGTGTGAAAGTAACGATTATATAAAAATAAATTTATATAAATCTACTATAATATATATATATATTATAGTATATAATATACATACATTAATAATAATAGTTACCGTAGATTTATATTACATAATTATATAGCTATATATAAATATATTATATCTATTTATATTATATATATATATATATTCATCCAGTCTTGCCTAATTTTCATCTGCTAGAACAACTCGTGCAAGGGATAACTCTTCGACGAGCAAGCGGGCTTTCATTCAAAACGAAAGTGCGCTAACCTCCTTGGTTCTCCTACTGACAAATCTTTCGGCCTCTTGCCAAAAACATCTCTAACAACTTCTTAAATGCTGTCTTTCCTCCTCTTATTGCTCTGATGGTTCTGTTGCTAATTCTCCAACGTGCAAAGGCCAATCCTCTCCGGCCTCGCTCATTTTCCTCTAACGTCACCCTGGACGATTCTGAGCATCCCTCCTCCTCCTTCTTCTCGCGTCTCAGGTGTCCTCTATCCTTTGCCTGTGGATTTTACATTCGATCGGTCATGGCCTCCTTGAAATCTACGTAACGTTAGAAGGCGTGGCCGGATGGCATTCCTCCCGAGTTTTGAGGAGTGGCTTCCTGCTATCCCGCCCTTCGTCAACTATCATTCTCTATGTCTCAAGTACTAGCACGTTTGCCCTCAGTGTTGGAAAGCACGATCATGTCCAACCTATTCCGAAAAAAGGAAGCCCGCTGATCCTTCTAACTATCGCCGCTATAAGCTCTTACTTGTATTCTATTAAGATCTTTGAAACTCTTCTCGACTCTCATTTCTTAGATATCTGGAATCTCATTCAGCTTCTTTCCCGATGCGCCATACGGCTTTTCCGGGCGCTCGAGGTACTACTGGCCGATATTACCTTTCCTATCTTACTGATTTAGTGGTTTTCCGCCCTTAGGAACTACCGGGGAGACTTGCGTGGTGGGCTTGACAATATCCAAAGCATTTTGACCGGGTATGGCACGCGTCACTGCTCTCCAAGCTCCTTCCCTTTGGGTTTCCGTCCTTCTCTTTGCTTACTTATGTTTTCTTTCAAATAAGCTTTTTTTCTCAAATCGCTCATTATCAGCTGTTGTTGATGGGCGACTTCTTCTTCCTTTTCTGTCAATGTGGGTGTTCCTACAGGGTTCTTGTCCTATCCCCAACTCTTATTCTATGTTTCATTAATGATACTTCTCACCTGCACTTCTAACCTCTATCACTCATATGCCGATGACTCAACCTTCCATTCTTCAACTCATTTGCCATTCTGCTCCTTCTTTACTTCTAGAATTGCCTCCGTCTAATCTTTCCGATTCTTATTCTCGCTGATCTGGATAGATTTCCGGGTGGGTCGTCTGAACCTTGTGAATTCAATTCTTTAAAAAACTCAACTTCTGACAAATCTCCCTCTCTAAGACACTTCCTAACTTTCCATCTCTTTCGACGGTTCTCTCGTCTCTCCTGTCGACATTATAAACATCCTTGGGCCTTAACATAAACAAAAAAATGTCTTGGAAAGCCTCACATCACAACGGTTGCAAGGCGGCCTCAAGGAAGCTGGAAGTTCTGTTTAGACTGCGAGCTTTTTTTTCCTCGTCTCAGTTACTCCAGTTATACAAGGGCCCTCATGCGCCTTGTATGGAGTACTGCCTGCTCATATCTGCGGGGGGCTCAGGTTTCCACACCGGCTTTTGGATAGGGTCGCGTCAAAGGCAAAAAGACTTATCAACTGTCCTGTTCTTCTATTCACTTGACCCTCTATCTTTTGCGGCGCGATGTTGGTGCATTTATCTCTTTTCTATAGGTACGATGTAGCGCAAGTGCTCGAGGGAACTTTCCACTTCGCGTGCGACCACCTATTTAAGTACGGTCCCTTCGTAGCAGACAATGGCGCGCTGCTGTGTGTGGTGCACAGTGAGTTTTGTGTTGATAATCGACGTGCGAACTCCAGACTAGTTCGCTGCGGTGCCTCTTCCTTTCCCTGCCCATTCGTTCTGTGGATTCTCGTTCCATCTTCTGTGTTTCCTCCTCCAAATTTAATCTCCTCACTTTAAGCCCGCGTCTTGTGCCTCATCTCGTAGTTTGTGTAGTCTGATTTTTGTTGTTTTAACCCGTGGCTCCCTCCTTGAACTAGGGCAATTGCCCGTCGACGGCTGGTGTATAACCGTAAACAAAAAACAAAAAAAAAACATATTATATAGTATATATATATCTATACTATATAATATAATAGTATATTAATTAATAAATATATTATATAATATAAATAATATATATATATATATATATATACTATATATATAATATATTAGGTTATATAATATATATATATATATATATCTATCTATATAAATATATATAGTGGTTGATTTCAAAACATCTGCGACAAACTCGGAGGGCTTATAGAGCAAACGATAAGACAGTTTATGTTGTAAATAAGCTATGTTGTATGCCGCTTCGTTTCAAAGTTACGGACGATTGAAGTTACACTAGTTTTATGCTGTCGTGACGCGTCGCTGTAGGTTACCGACGATTGAGGTTACTCAATTTTAATGTGTTTGTGCGTGCGTACATGTGTGCACGTTAACGTCCTTCGGAAACACGTGGCAATACCTTTACCTTGCCCAATTCATTGTTATTCAATACAGTGTAGGCATCGATTAAGATGGAACACTACACTCTTCCCGAGTTAACGACATAATATATGTGTTTCCGGTGCGCGAACGGAAATTGGACGATATAGCGCACCTCATTGACCGGGAACAGGTTTATCCACACAGAAATCACCCACACAACAATATTTGCTCGCCTTCAATCAGCGCCTTCTTCGAGATAATGGGACCCTTCGTGCCCGGTGCATTGGTGGAAGACCGCGTAATACGAGGACTCCTGCGTTTGAAGAAGAGGTGCTGGAGAGAGTCGCCAACGAACCCGTTGACTAGCACACGCGTCATTGCCCATGCCATGGGTTTAAATCAGTCGTCTGTGCTTTTTCGGGTCTTTGCAAGAGCAAAGCCGTTTCCAATTTCGCATACCAGCGGGTCGGCGTGGGGCACAGAAACGTACAAAGACTTTGGCCAAAACGACTTCGAACCCCGTGTGCGATTTGCCTGGGTGGTTTCTGCTTTTCCTGCACATGTCTTGTTTACCGATGAAGCGTGCTATTCACACGTGATGGCTACTTCAACAGCAGAAACATCCACATATTTGACGAGGACAACTTTGAAACGAAGCGTCAAACAACATAGCTTATTTAGCAATAAATGTTCCTTATCGGTTGCTCTATCAGCCTCCGAGTTTTGTCGCAGAGGTTTTGAAATCCTCCCTAATATATATATATATATATATAATATATATATATATATATATATATATATCATATATATACTATATATATATATAGTATATAGTATATATATATATATATATATATATTATATATTATATATATATATAGTATATGTATTATATATATATAGATATATAGTATATATTATATATATATATATTATATATATATATATATAGTATATATATAAATATATTTACGACCATTTATAAACTATTCAATTAATATTAATTATTTATTATTATTCATTATTATTATTATTATATTATTATTATATATTATTATTATTATTATTTATTATTATATACGCCCGTTATCTTATTTTGCCAGTTGATGCCCCCCCAGCTCCTCCTCCTTTCTACATACTGTGTACGTACCCTTCCCTCTAAGGAAGTGTGTTTCCTCCTTTCTCTTCAAGGCCCCTTGGGTCTTCCGATGAACTCTATCCCGCTCTGGTCTTTGGTCCTTTCGCGCTCTCCCTCGTGGAGTGAGGTAAAGATGTAAAACCGGACTTTCGCCTTTGACTCCGGCCGGCATTGTAGGGTCAATTGGGTTTCATTGTGTAATTGTTTTTCTTTATTGCGTTTGTTATTGATGAAGAAGTGTTTGTTTTACTTTTTTTCATGACTTTTCATAAAAATAGTAAAACAGTTTGACGCCCCTTGTAGATGGACCTGGTTCGAAGCCAACATCCGTTCGACCCTCTTGTTTCTCTTGTGCCAAGTTTTACTGGTCCCTCCCTTCTCTGAAAGGTTGCCCCCTCCCTTAGGTCTCCCAGAGGAACCACCCTGTTTACAATCCTCATAAACTGTAAATGGCTTTCGTCTGTCAGAAGTTGTCGCATAATCATCCAGTTTCGTTCTCTTTTCGACTCAATGGGATTTACCTCCCTCCTGATTTACCTTAAGAATACTCTTTCCAATTCATATTATTATTTGCGTTCAACGACGACCCTCCCATTTAACTGATTAATAGCTAAATATCAACTTAAGTGATGACTGGAGAGAGTTCTGGTCACAGTTACGAATTATGAGAAGATTGGTTCGCCTCCTTGGTAAAGTCAGGTTCCTGAAATCAAAGCTCCATTTCTAGAAAACTTTAACAGCCCTGGGGGCGTTCAATACTCAGACCTGGATAATTTCCAAAACTCTTCGAAGGGTACGAATTTGTGGCCGAGGAAGTTGGGCGAAACATTCTGAGGTTACCTGTTACATAATGAGAATAAAAAGTTTTACCGTAACAAATGTATACAGATTGTCCACCCTATGAAGGAACGCTCCCGATTTCTGAATCCTCGTCCTGCTTTGTCGTTTACTGGACCTTTCACGCCTCTTTGAGAGTTGAAATTGACTTATACACTCTCCGTTAGAAACGTAAACTTTCAAGACTTCGATGGTGTTATAAATGCCAACGTTTTGGTCATCCCGGAAGTATTGCCCATATGCCCACTTCGAAGTATGCGTTCGATGTGGTGATGCTTTTCCACACCCATTGCGATAACTCGCATTCTCTGTTCCAACTGCAGGGCCCTCTCATTTATGTTTCCTCCCTATCTCTGGTAGATGGATCTATTCCACACCCCTTTTTGAAGAGGAAGTTCTAGAACTGTGTACTCGCGAAAAAATTCAATAACGAGAAGCAGCGAACGTTGATTTCGGGAAGATCTTCCACCACTCTGATCTCTTTCGCTCGTCTATTAAGCCGGTCCAACATCCTCTTCCCTTTCTCGATTCCAGGGGAAACGCCTCCCGTATTTCTTTGAATTTATCACCTCCGAATGGGTTCGTATGCCCGCCCTCCTCGGCCGCAGACCTTCCCGCACCACACCATATGAGGCATTCGAGTGCCCGTGTGCCCTATCGACTTCTTATTCTGATGGTTGACTCTTGGTTCCTCTACCAGAGACAATCTCTCTTCCTCTCGCCTTTCAGAGGTTACTGCCTTCAGTTCCACATCCCAATCTCTACACTTTCGCTAGCGGTGTTACCACGCAAGCGATCGGCGCCAGTGACTCCGCCCAAGTCCACTCTCACATTCTTCGACCTTACCATTCGGATGGTTCTGCATTTTCGAAAGAACCTCATTCCCCAATAGAGATTCTTTTCTTTGGTTAAAGAGATCCTCACTTTGCTGTACCACTCTCTTATGATAAATGTTGTAATTTTCTTGCCTAAAACAAAGATATTTTAAAAGGAAATCATTTGATGACTAGAGATAGATTTCTAAAAGTTTTTATTTTTCTTCTTTCTCCAAATGTTTATTTTATTTTTTTAATACCAGGCCTTCCAGTTATGTTGTGAAGTAGGGAAAGACTTCCAAATGAAAAATTATTAGAAGACCTCAAGCATCAGCAGCGCAGAATCAAAGCATGAAAAAAGATTTATCGGGAAAACTTCAGTTGCAAATATTGTAATTTGAGTTTTAAAAGCAAAGATGAGTTAAAGAGGCCATTTAAAAAACGATAAAAGAAAGTTTAAATGTGAGCATTGTAGTTATGAATGCACATTGAAATCAAATTTCAAAAGGCAGAAAATGCAACGCTAACTCAAATTATTTAAATGTTTGAGTGTAGCTATGAATGTAATCCGTAAAGAAACACTGACATCCACGTGTTAGATCATGAAAATAATAATAATTATTTAAATGTTCTTCTGAATGTAGCTATGAGTGTAATCGAAAAAGTGAAGTCTCGACAGGCACATGCTTAACATCGAGATTCAAGAGTTATTTTAAATGTTGGTGAGTGAAGTTATCTGAATGTAATCATGAAATCCAAGCTTAAAATTTCATATGCTTAAATGAAAATATACAATTATTTAAATGTTCTGAGTGGTAGCTATGAATGTAATCGAAAGCAAACTTATTAGGCACATGCTTAGCATCCGACGATACAACGTTATTTTAAATGTCTGATGTAGCTAGAATGCAATCAGAAAACGACATAAGAACACACATCTTAATCATGAAAATATAAAATTATTAAATGTCCGAGTGTAACTATGAGTGTAAATCGGAAAGGAGACTTAAAAACAGGCACATGTTTAAGCATCGCGATACCGAAGCTATTAAAGGTTCTGATTGTAGGCGTAGAATGTAATCAGAACAGGAAACCTAAAAAGAGCACATGCTTAACATCGAGAACAAAGTTATTTGAAAGTTCCTCTGAGTGAGCTATGAATGTAAAAATCAAAGTAAACTTAAAAGTTCACATGCTTAAGCATAAATAAAAAAACTAAAATCTATATCTAAAGTATATACATGCTAAGCTAATTAGAATGTGCCCCTGCAGGTGAAAAGAATAATTTTTGAGAATATGCAGATAAATCTTGATATCCAAATAAAACACAAGTTATCCAATGGAACCACCCAAATAACATGAATAGAATATAATAGACTTTTAATACTTTCACGACTATCATATTCCCAACAGACGCACAAGTCACTCATAAAAAACCAGATATAATTATCCACAACAAAATTGAAAATAAGTTCATTATCATAGGGTCGAGTCACCGTGACGATGGAGCGTCTCAGCCTATGAAAGGAGAAAAGAACTAGAATATCAAAAGAAGTGAGAAGTACGAACTTTAGAAGGAGAGGAACATAGACAACATCTAACTAGTTCCAGTCAATATGGGAGCTCACAGTAGTTATAAAGAAAAGCATGGGAGAAACATTTGAGAGACTCGTCGGTACAGATTTTCTACGCTGGAACTAATGTATGGGCGGTGAAGAATATAAAGGGTATAGAGTGATACTGAGAACGGTACTGAGGGTATCGTTTAGGAGACACAACGAAAGGGAAAATTGGAGATTATTTCTAGGGATTTAGTTCAAGTATCGGCCGGAATTTGGATGTTAGGTTTTGTTTGAAGGGTTGGTGGGTTGTGAGGCGTGAGGCTGTGTGGGAATAAACTATGAGCGATCCCATCAAGAGAATGAAGTCTACTACCCTTAATAAAAGCAGTTTTAAAAAAAATGTTCTAAATTAGCTATGAATGAATCAGAAAGGGGAAACGCTAAAAAAGCACATGTCTCACACACACTCGAGATACGGATGGCGAGTCGGATGTGCCGTCTTTTCGCGCATCTCCGTCTCCTCCACGGAATCCTTCTCTTTGTTCGGTCGTCTCAGGTGCTAGTCCCCCGAGCAATGAAAGTTCGATTCCCCCCGTACGTCAAACTGATTCGTTTACGCTGTTGGGCTGGTTTAGAAGCAGGGACGCAGGTTCCGAGGGTCGGTGTCTCGGACAAGGAACGTGAACAGGCTCGGGGTGACCGGGGGTACTCACGAACGGAATGAGAATTTGGGTGACGCGTGCATGATGGCGAGTTGTCCCTTCCTTGGAGGGAATCCATCGTGGGCCTTTCCGGAAGATAGGGTGCCATTCTAAACCGCACTTCGGACACCATCAGCTGTCAGCCCGGGTGCTGGGGTAAACAAAATCCCTCATCCTTAGGTCTGAGGTTTGAACCCGGATGAGGGATAAATACCGCAACCTATTCGAGGAGGAGTGAAAAAAACAAAAACGAAAGTTGTTCGTACCTTGTCGTGGTAGGAGGATTTATTGCGACTTCAGTTATCCAGGAGAGGAGAGAAACACCAATGTGAAAATTCCGCGATACCTCCATTAAGTGGTTATCAGCACTCCACACTCACCTTACAACAGTCTACTGACTCATATCAATAAACAAATCTTACACCTCGACAGTTTTCGAGACAAAAAAGAGCCAATGGTCTGAGAAGAAACCAGCACCTCCAGTCATTGGTGCACTGTGGTTGGTGTGTGGCATTTCAGTTTTCCAATGCTTCTCGACCTTTCCTGGGTTACTCGAATGGTCCTCTGCGTGTTTCTGCTCCCCACACACTCACTCTCTCCAGTCTCTCATTGCTAGTCCAGGCCAAGCAATGAAGGCTTCGAATTTCCCCGTACGTCAGAGCTGATTTGCAACGCTGTTGTCTCGATTTTAAAATATATATCCAGTCTCCGCACTGGAGGCGGCGATCTCGGGCGGATAGTGATGAGCGGTATGAGAATTCGGGTGACGCTGCGTGGATGATGAGTTGTCCCTGTGTGGACTCCGCTGAAATATGGGGTGCCATTCTACGCACTTCAGGCCCAGGTTCAGGGGTGCTGGGGGTGAACAGAAAATCCTTTATCCTTAGGTCTAAGGTTTAGACCAAGATGAGGGATTAATACCTCCCAAGGAGAGAAATTAAAAAAAAAAGTTATTTAAATGTTCTGAGTGTAGCTATGAATGTAAATACAAAGTAAACTTAACAGTTTACATGCTTAAGCATAAATGAAAAAAGTTAAATTATTTAAATTTATGCTCTGAGTGCAGCTATGAATGTAATATGAAGAGAGAGAGAGAAGAATAAAATGCTAGATTAGATGTGACAAGTTATTGGAAGCATAATTCCCTTGAAATAGAGGAAAATGAAGAAGTGCTGTTATTGTACGATTGTGTCATCCCAACCGATATAACTCGCCCATAACAGACCTGACATTATGGTGAAGGATAAGAGGGAGCAGGAATGTTTTACAATAGGGGTGGGGGTTCCATTGGACAACAACTTAGTAGTTTAGAAAAAGAATTATAATACCAATGATTAAAACAGCAAATCAGAAGAATGTGGAAAATCGATGTCTCTCGATAGTAGTAGAATCGATATGTGTAGTCAAGAAAGTCTTCTGGAAAATCTAAAGAAGCTCCCAGTATCGTTACCACCTTAGGATTCAACATAATGGTAATAAGAAAAGGTATTGATATCCTAAGGCTTGTGTTTTCACCTCTGATTCAGCTCTGTTGTCCTTATCTGGTAGACTCCGCAGGACGCTAAACCCCGTGAGAATGTGCTTCAGGCCTCTCAATTAATTCTTGTACGGTTCTTCCTCCCGACACCCCTGTTGGCACTCCTCAATGCAAAACTAGTCTTCAGTGGCGTGACGCACCTTTGACATCCACGCCTGTCTGGGACAATGCTGGGGGTTCCACTATTTCCCCCGTTGAGAGTCGGACTTCTCACCCCCTGGCGCTAGTGTCTACACCTTCAACGTTAGGCTCAAGGCACACTGATGTGGAAGATAATTTGGCCCGTATCTTTGACGGGCTCTCTCCCACAGCGGGAGAGAACAACCATTCTCTACCTTGGAGTAACCCTACAGTGTCAATTCTCCATGACCTTCCTCTTCCCCCGGGCTATAAGGTGCCACCACATGGGACATCAAATGAAACACAACTTGACTCGTATACTTGTAAAAAGCAAGCTGCTGACGCCCGCACTTCGGACTGACCACTTCATCGTCTTTCTTCAATTACTAAGTTTCTTCAATCGAACTGCCTTGATTACTACCAAAACTTCGAAAAATTGGGTTGACTTATTGAAATGCATACTTCAAAAGCCAACTATGTAACCGTGCTTTTATGCAACCATCCAAATACAGTTTCCTTCTCGCTTCCCAAAATCATGACGCTAATGATAGGGGTAGTGTGGCGATTCTGTTCCACGAATCGGTCATGTTTACCCATATCCCCATTCCAACTCTATTACACGCGGTAGCTGCTGATGTTCACCTCGACTTCCCGTTTACGTTGTGCTCTATATGCCTTTACCCTAGGTACAGCTGCACGGAAGAGAACCTTTTAGGACAATTTCGAAACCTCCCTCCACCCTTTGGTTTTAGGAAGTTTCAATGTTCTCCACCCATTGTGAGGTGACCGTTTCGTCACGAAATGCTGATTAGCTGCTGGGTATTTTACAGAGCTTCTCTTTGGGACAGCTGGCGTTATGACCGGGCAAATTGATTCTTCCGAGGGCCGATTACGCTTTATGTCTCCCGGCCACAAACGTCTTTCTTTCAACTCAGTATACATTCAGTTATTTAGCGGATGCGTTCTGGAGGCAGCAAAGACATATTCCTTGCTCATCTGCGTTGTCTTGTCAATCAGTAACTCAAATAGGAAACTGTCGAGTGCATACTTGAGTACACCAACGTGGTCTAATTTGATCCTCTTTAAACCCGCTGCTCCTCGATCTAGTTGCATAAGCTAGAACACATGTTTTCACGCTCAACCCTTCTTCGCAATTATCTTCAGTGTATGTAATTGTGTTTAAAATCTCTCGCAAGCACTACAGTGATTATCAGCTATGTCTCACAACCGCGTGACATCATTTCTTCCCGGGCATATTTGCTGATGAGTTGGGATACCACTTTGCTATTTGCTTCAGTGATTCTCGGCACCGAGAACCTTTCCGAATGATCCGAGGTCACACACATCCCCGACGCTTGTCTGTCCCTCCTGGTGAGAATCCCTCATGCAGTCGATTGCTGACGAGGACGACAATTTCAGGAAATCCTAATGCCTTTATGAGAATGGAGAACCTGAACTTGAGGGTGTCTTGCACCAAATAATGCGTCATCTCCATGCCACTTCTTCAAAGTTTTTCCTCTTTATATAATCGAATCTGGTTAGTTTGGCTGACAATCGCAGACAATCAGTATCCCATTTCTCTAACATGTCACACCTGTAAGCAGATAAAGAAGATGGTAGGTAATTGTCTTCTCCCAACGTTAGAGAGTCCACAGGAACCTCTTCTCCGGTTGGACGACGACACCCTTGAGATTTTCTCTAATAATAAAATGATCCTGGCTATTTTCTTTGACCTCAAGAAGACTTACGATTCCACATGGAAAATGGGAGTTCTCCACAGCTTACACTCGCTGAACCTCAGGGGACAGCTCCCCTTCTTCCTTCCTTCAGTCTCATATCGGGTTGGTCTTTCTGGGTTCGCTGTAGCACCACCCTATCTCGTCATTTTGACATGGTCGAGGGCGTGCCTCAGGGAAGTGTTCTCAGCGTCCTGCTTTTTGCAGTCGATTTCAGTGATGTAATTGCAAGCATCTTACTATCAGTTCGGTGCTTTCTCCCTATATGACTATTTTTCGTTGTATGTATCTGGAGTAAATCTTTCATGCTTGAAACGACAGCTGCAATGGGTTAACTTCATAGTGTGATTCACGAGGTTTTCCTTCCTCAGTTACTAAGACGGAGACCGTGCTTTTACGTAGAGGCGGTAAGCGGGATAGACTAGGTGGAATATCTCCCATGCTGACCATCTATGACTCCCAAGTCATCCTTGAGTAGGAAAATTATCCAAATTATGTTTATTTATTAAGAATTAATTAATACATATCAATAAATATTAACCTTAGAATTAAAAAAAAAAATTATTGGTCTTTATCAAACATTTAAGTATC
>JABUQX010018411.1:5000-15000 GCA_015478945.1 Trachelipus rathkii
TGTTCTGTGGAATTCTCTTCCATCTTCTGTTTCCTACTCAATTTAATCTCCCCCTGCTTTAAAGCCCGCGTCTGTGCTCATCTGCGTAGTTTGTGTTAGTTGAATTTTTGTTGATTTTAACACCCCCTCCTTGAATAGGGCTTTGCCCGTGAGCGGTGGTGATAACCGTAAAAATATATATATATATATATATATATATATATATATATATATATATATATATATATATATATATATATATATATATATATATATATATATATATATATATATATATATATATATATATATATATATATATATATAAAAAAAATAATAAAAGCATACATTAGAAAAATTCTATCACATATTAGAAAGTTATTGTTTTTTCCGATAAGGCATTATCTTCAAAAGCATTGAGAAAGCATTTGTGACGCTTCCCCACCGATTTACAGTTGATCTTTCTCATGACCAAATACAATCCTTTATTTATTAAAGATTCCCCGCTGAGGTTTTATTAAAGGATTATATATATATATATATATATATATATATATATATATATATATATATATATATATATATATATATATATATATATATATATATATATATATATATATATATATATATATATATATATATATTATTATTATTATTATTTTACAAACACTTAATCCCGCTTAAGCGGGGTAGTGGTACGTGCAGCTTCCCTAATTCATATTTTCCTTCATCTCGCCCCCACCCACCTCCTCCATTCCATTCTATCTCTCGCCAACACCCTACCTTCCTCCACCCTCATCCCTCTCTCTTCCAGCATTTCCTTTATTCCATCCATCCACCTTCTTCTTGGTCTCCCCCTTCCTCTCCTTCCTATCCCCTCCGCCTCCCAAACTCTCCTAACCACCCTCTGTTCCTCCATTCTCTCCAGATGTCCAAACCATCTTAACATTCCCTTCTCCGCTCTTCTCACCAAACCATTCTTCCAATCACATCTCTCTCTTATCACCCTATTCCTAATCCTCTCTCTTTTACTAACCCCACATACCGCTCTCAACCCTTTCATCTCAAACACTTCCAACTTCTTCTTGGACCTAGCATTCAACCCCCATGTTTCACACCCATATAGTACCGCTGGAACACATATTTTTTCAAACATACTTATCTTAAGTTTATGTGATAAATCCCCCCTTTTCCATAATTCCCTCAAACCACTCAATGCTCTCATTCCTTCTCCTACTCTGTGATCTATCTCTTCCTTCATCCCTCCTTCCTTACCCAAATCCATCCCTAAATATCTGAAAACCTTTACTTCTTCTAATACTACACCTCCTACTCTAATCCCTAACCCCATCCCCTCATCTGTTTCCTCCTCCTCAAACACTAACACTTTACTCTTACCTGGATTTATCTTAAGACCCTTTTGTCCACACACTCTCTCAAACTCCTTCACCAAATACTACAGCCCTTCTGAATTCTTCGCCACTAAGGCAGTATCATCCGCAAATAGTATCATGTTCACTTCCCATCTATCACCCCTATCCATCAATTCCACCCCCCTCCCCTCCCTCATCATTCCTCTGCAGACACTCTCCATAAATAAATTGAAAAGCCACGGTGACATTACACATCCCTGTCTCAACCCTCTCTCTACCCCAAACATCTCACTCTCCCCTCCTAATACTCTCACACACATTCTGCTATTCCTATAAAAGGCCCTAATACCTTTACCTAATTTACCCCCTACTCCATATTCCTCCAGCACCTTCCATAATTCCCCCCTCTTCACTCTATCATATGCTTTCTCCAGATCTAAAAAACACCCATACACTTTCCCTTTCCTTTCTATACCTTTCTCCACAAGCATCTTCATTGTGAATACTTGATCCACACACCCCCTTCCCACCCTAAATCCTCCTTGTTCTTCCCCCATTCTCTCCTCCGTTAAATCTCTCACCCTCTCAATTAGTATTCTCCCATACACTTTCCCTACTACACTCAAAAGACAAATACCTCTATAATTCCCACACTCCATCCTATCCCCTTTCCCTTTATACAGGGGAACCAAACAACCATCCTCCCAATCCTGCGGAACCTCTCCCCTCCTCCAACATAAATTATATAACCTATAGCCATTCCTCCACCCCTCTGCCTCCCATCTGTAACATTTCCATACTCACACCATCTAGACCTGTGGACTTTCCTTTTTTTCCTTTAGTTAACGCCCTAATAATTTCTTCCATTTGTATTTCCATATCCCCTTCCCTGCCCCACTTCCCCCCCATCCTCACCTCTTGTAAATCCTCCTCATCTCTCCCACCCATTTCATTCAATAATCCTCTAAAATATTCCCCCCATCTTTTCCTCACCCTATCCTCCCCTCCTATCCATTCCCCTTCCCCTCCCTTAACCCTCTCCCCTAACCCCTCCATCTTCTTCCTCTTTTTATTTACTTCTTTCCAGAATATTACTCCCTGTTTCAAAATTTTCTGTCACTTTTCTACACCATTCATTATTTGCATTTCTCTTCGCCCTCTCCACCGCCCTCTTTGCTTCCACTCTAACCCTTCTATATTCCTCCCAGCTTTCCTTCTCCTATTCCCCAACCATTTCACATAAACCTCTTTTTTCTTTTTCACCAACTCTTTCACCTCCTCACTCCACCATTCACTTCCTTTCCTTCTACTTGCTCCCACCTTTTTTACTCCACATATCCTTCTGGCCTCTTCACAAATTGTCTCTTTAAATCTCATCCACTCCTCCTCCACCTCCCCAATTCCCGTCCCTCTCACGTCCCTCCACCTATCCTCCATACCTCTCCTAAACTCCCTCTTACACATTGTCTCATCTAATTTTTCCACCTTTATGACTTCTATTCTCCTCTTTTTTTTTCTCTTTCCCTAACCGTTACCTCTCCCCCTACCCTTAACCTAGCAACCACCAAATAGTGATCAGATAACCCCTACCTGCCCCTCTGAATACATTTACATCTAGTAATCTGCCCCTATCCTTTCTATTTATACACACATAATCCAATATCGCCCTCCCCCCGTTATCTCACTCTTCCATGTATACTTATGATTTTCACTTTTCTTGAACCAAGTATTCCCAACTATCATTCTTCTATCAACACACAACTCTAACAGACTTTCTCCATTATCATTCCTTTCCCCTACCCCAAATGGACCTATAATTCTCCCCATCTCCTCTCTTCCCACTCCTGCATTCAAATCTCCTAATAAACAAATTTTATCATTTACCCCGAAACTTTCCCAACACTCATTCAACTCACTACAAAATCTTTCTCTCTCCTCCTCCCTTGCTCCATTTACTGGTGCATACGCGCATATAAAAACCCACATTTCCCCCCCAAATTTCATTTTAACCCACATTATTCTCGAACTCACCTATTTGCACATTTTTACCTTATCCCACAACTCTTTCCTCATAACTATTCCTACCCCTTCCCTCGCCCTCACTCTCTCGTTCACCCCCGAAATCATACCCTTAAATTTTCCAAAGTCCATCTCCTTCTATCCTTTCAGCTTTGTTTCTGTCAACCCTAGCACATCCAATCCTTTAACATTAACCCCACTTCTTCCCTTTTCAAATCCTCATTTATCCCTCTCACATTCATACAACCCACTCTAATCTAATCTCTTTTACCCATCCTAACTCTTTACTCCCCCTTACTCTCTTTTATCCTGACCCTCTTATTCACCACTCTACTTTCTACTATTCCCACACTTGATTTGGCTGCACGCTTACCGGGATCCCACAACCTGAGGCACTTCCCAATACCTCAAGCTCCAAACCCCGCTCAAACAACCACACCCTAAAAAAATACCCTAAATCTATATTCTATAACTAATTCACAATATATATATAAAACTTAAATTAAAACATGTTATTGTTTACGAAATTAATAATTACTTTGATGTATACTCTTCCTACTGTTGAAGGAAAAAGAAAAGGTCCACTGTGATTGGCAGAGAGAGAGAGAGAGAGAGAGAGAGAGAGAGAGAGAGAGAGAGAGAGAGAGAGAGAGAGAGAGAGAGAGAGAGAGAGAATAACAGCGATTTTATGAATGACAAAATCAGTAATAAAAATCCTAGAGAAAGTGGTGCTAGAATTAAGACGATTTAATTTTAATGCTCTATTTGTTGCCTCTTTGAATAATGTAGTATTTTAAATTATATATACTGCATTTGAATGCATTCAGAAGGTTTTAAAAAGATAAAAAAAGCTGATAGATAGATAAATAGATAGTTGTATAATTTCTCCTGAAATGGGAATTCATTGGAATCGTCCTTCCAAACAGTTTGATTCTCTCTCTTCCTAGTTCTCTGACCATAGATTTTAATTTTTATTTATTTTGATAGATATATATATATATATATATATATATATATATATATATATATATATATATATATATATATATATATATATATATATATATATATATATATATATATATATATATATATATATATATATATATATATAGATATATCACCATTATAAGCTGTTGACTCCGTTAATATTAGGTTAGGCTAATTTAGGTTAAGTTTGGTTAGGTTAGATTAAGTTAGGTTAGGTTAGGTTAAGTTAAGTTAGGTTAGGTTAGATTACCCAAAAATTTAATGTATTTACCCTAAAATTATTAAAATAACGATACATTAATTATTGATTTTTCGCTCCTGGAGTCAACAGCTTATAAATAGCCTATATATATATATATATATATATATATATATATATATATATATATATATATATATATATATATATATATATATATATAAAATATATATATATATATATATATATATATATATATATATCAGTGAAAGATTAAATTACAGAAATATATATATATATATATATAAATATATATATATATATATATATATATATATATATATATTTATATATATATATATATATATATATATATATATATATATATATATATATATATATATATATATATATATATATATATATATATATATATATATAATTGCAGGTGCAGGGACGTAGACCAACTCTTTTCCCCACCATCCTCTTTTGACCTTGCCCATTTTGGAAAAAGGTCATATAAATTAATACTTAAAGTTAATAATTCTCAAATTATGCTCATAAAGCAAAAGTTTCTGAGCCTTTTCATTGGAGAGTTTGCTTGCTTCTTTTTTCGTCGTAGATAAGACTTGCACCACTGAAAAGACGCTCACTAGCGAAACTTGTAGAAGGACATATATATATATATATATATATATATATATATATATATATATATATATATATATATATATATATATATATATATATATATATATATATATATATATATATATATATATATATATATATATATATATATATATATATATATATATATATATATATATATATATATATATTTATGTATATATATATATATATATCTCTATATACATAGAAAGACATCTATATATATATATAAAAATATATATATATATATATATATATATATATATATATATATATATATATATATATGACATAAGTTTCATGATGCATATAAATATGTTTTTTTTTTTACTTTTTTTTATTATATATTATTAGTATATGATACTAGCAATTAATTAAGGATGAGAGCGAGAAAGATACAAAATATGAAAATATTAAAAATTAATTAATAAAGTAAGCAAAAACGTTCATTTTGCATGAGAAAGAAATCGCATTTCAGTGCTAAAACGTGAAAAAATTTGGAGTAAGGTAAAATATAATATTTCGGGAGGAAAATTCGTTCCTTATTAATTTTTTTTTCATATATTGATTCTGTGTAAAATTAACAATACTTATCATAACCAGACATGAAAACCGAAAAAAAAAAAAAAAAAAAAAAAACTATATGGGTCGACGATTCAGTAAACTTATAGCCTAACCTATATGGATCGACGATGCAGTAAACCTATAACCTAACCTATATGGATCGACGATACAGTAAACTTATACCTAAACTAGATGGATCTACTTTGCCGTAACTTTTTTTCTCTTGTTTTCGGGTTCTTTTAAATAAGATATTACGGAGTCTTCTCGCTTCCCGGTAGCTGCCAAACGTACGATGCTTAAAAAGTACGATTTTATTAAATAATTACTTTTTTTTTAAATTTTTTGATCCTGTTTATTCCCACTGAAATTTATTGTTAGTATCATATAATAACAATATATGAAAAAAAACTAAATTCTCTGAACCATGAACATAATACATATATATATATATATATATATATATATATATATATATATATATATATATATATATATATATATATATATATATATATATATATATATATATATATATATATATATATATATATATATATATATATATATATATATATATATATATATTCGGTATATATATATATATATATATATATATATATATTTACTATTCGTCAAAAATAACGCACCACTAGGGTAAAGGAACGGGAAGGCCCCTAACCCCATGAAACCCCACACCAACACAGACGACAGCATCAGTGTAACTATGTAACCACCCCGCAGAGAATTCGCTGCAGTATTGGGGCCGTCACCGCGATAAATTTAGGAAAACATAAACCACGTAACTAGACCTGGGAGAGGTGGGGGTAGGTTATGTCGGGGGTATAATCGAGCGAGGGATCATTCACGTACGAAGCGACTCCGATAAACATGGAGAGGATAGTGCGTCAACTGTCAAGAGATCAGTGCGTGCAGATAACAACACTCCACGCCGAAGGACACGGGTACCGGGCACTTGGTCGACGGTTCTGTGTAGCGCACACAACGATTGCACGGGTGGTCCAACGGTACCAGGAAACCCTGACACATGATCGCCGGCGAGGACAAGGTAGGCCCAGGGCCACGACACCCGTGGAAGACCGATTTATACGTCTGCGTGCATTACGAGAGCGCCACACAACGGCACGACATCTGCAGATACAGCTGGCGGAGGTACACGGCACCAGGGTGAGTGACAATACAGTGCGTCGACGCCTTGCGGAACATAATTACCGGCCCCGGAGGCCTGCCATAGGTCCACCGCACACCACGGCACATCGAAGGGCGCGACTGGCATTTGCCCGAGAACACATCCATTGGACGGTCGACGATTGGGCAAAGGTGCTCTTTACGGACGAGTCGAGAGTGTCTCTGTACGCCTCGGACAGGCGTGCTAGAGTATACCGACGACCGACGGAGAGGTTCGCGCAATGCAATGTGCTGCAGGTGCCGCCGTTTGGAGGTGGGTCGGTTATGGTCTGGGGAGGCATCTCTTTATCGGGGCCTACGGAGTTGCACATCTTCGATGGAGGCACTCTTACAGCCGTAAGGTATATCACAGACATCCTCGAACCATATGTCGTGCCATATGCCCCCTACATCGGTGACTCTTTCATCCTAATGCATGACAATGCAAGACCACACAAGGCCCAATGTGTGAACGACTACCTTAGAACGGTTCAAATTACGACGTTGGAGTGGCCAGCATATAGTCCGGACTTCAACCCAATCAAACATTTGTGGGATATCCTGAAACGTCAGATCCGACAGCTGCAACCCTCCAGGACCTGCGACAGGCACTGCACGATGTATGGGATCAAATCACTGTCCAGGACATTCTCCCACTCATTGAGAGCATGCCAGGACGGTGTCAGGCAGTCATCCGTGCCAGAGGGGGTCATACACAGTATTGAGACAGACCCAACACCCTCCCGCGACCGTCGCCGTTCGTACCAACATTGTGTGTTTGCAGCGCCAAACCTCCGAACCCTACTGAGAAACTCTTTGGCTGCACCTTGGCCTCACACTCTATCAACCTACGGTTCTGGGAAGGAATCCACCATGTTATTGTCATTGTCCAATAAAGTGTCTTCGCGTTCTTCAACCTTTTCTACCCTTCCTTCGCCACGTACCTTTGTGGTGCGTTAATTTTGACAAGTAGTTTATATATATATATATATATATATATATATATATATATATATATATATATATATATATATATATATATATATATATATATATATATATATATATAGTAATGGATAGTTGAAAAATTAAAGGCATTTAATCTCTCAATATATATATATATATATATATAAAAATATATAAATATATATATATTATATATATATATATATATATATATATATATATATATATATATATATATATATATATATATATATATATATATATATATATATATATATATATATATATATATATATATATATATAGAGAGATGGGCACCCCGCTCATTTAGGGGTAGTCCGCTAGCGCACCTCCGCACCTTGAGAAAACGTAGTCCGCTAGCGCTCCTCCGCACTTATTCAGACCATCAAACCTCCGCTATCGCAAGTCCGCACGTCCGCACGTCTCCCGCTAATAATGTGCGACTTCACAAAAGATTTTAATATTAAATACTAAATAGTATATATATCCTTACAAAAAATTTATTTATAATATTATATGAAAAATTGAATGAATATTTACAAAATCTCAAGATTTTCCTCTTCCTCCTCAATGTCTTCTTCAAAGGACAAGAGATCCATATTACCTTTCAAAAAGATTAGGTGCTCAAAATTAAAAGCAGTTAAGGCTGACCTCTTTGCCCTCAAAATATCTCCACCAATACTAAATATTCGCTCTACAGCCGCAGAACTAGGGAGAGGTGTATTATATTTTATGAACAAGTTCAACAAATTCTGCCTATGCTGAAAGGGAAAGATGTCCTTGGTGAGAGAAGTGCTGGTGTTAGTTCACTTCCAGCAGTCCATTGCTAATTTAAGGTCCTCACCTAAATCATTCTGCCTCCCTTCTGAAATAAGAAGGTCTATTTCGTCCAAGACTTTAGTAGAATCCATGAAAGCCTCGACTCCTGCAGAGTCGATGCTAATGCTACGTATTATATATATATATATATATATATATATATATATATATATATATATATATATATATATATATATATATATATATATATATATATATATGTCTAGTATAATTCTCATAAATATATATATATATATATATATATATATATATATTAAAATTTATATATATATATATATATATATATATATATATATATATATATATATATATATATATATATATATATATATATATATATAAATATATATATATAATTTCTATATGTACAAGATATATATATATATATATATATATATATATATATATATATATATATATATATATATATATATATATATATATATTTATATATTAATAAAATAATAAATAATATTTTTGTATATATATAATAAGTTCTGTGTAAAAACCCAAATATATATATATATATATATATATATATATATATATATATATATATATATATATATATATATATATATATATATATATCTATATATATATATATATATATATATATATATATATATATATATATATATATTTGGGTTTTACACAGAATTGATTTAGATATTGCCTAGTTATTATAGTAATAATATAATTAATTAAAGTTATAGATGAGGGTAATAGCCATTCAGTCTATAAAATCAATTTAAATGTTATTTATTATATATGGTACCTTTAAGGAGGTTGAGATTATTTTTGGAAGTTTAATTATTAAAAAACAATAAGTCTTAGACTAAAAGTATAATTAGTTATAAACTTAAGATAAAAATTATATTTCTTTATTATAACCAATAAGAATTCTTAATAAGTAAACTATATTTTCATTTTTTAAAAAGGTGCGGAACAAAAGAGCGGAAACTTTTTTGATCCGCACGTGCAAGTCCGCTAATTTCCTGACGACTCCGCACCTCCACTAGTCCGCACCTATTCTGGTAGTCCGCTCGGAGCGGACTAGCGGACTAGCGGACTAAAGAGCGGAAGTGCCCTCTGATATATATATATATATATATATATATATATATATATATATATATATATATATATATATATATATATATATATATATATATATATATATATATAT
>JABUQX010018411.1:22500-25000 GCA_015478945.1 Trachelipus rathkii
TAAAAGTGAACCACATTTCTCTTTTATTTTATTAAAAGTCTCCTCAAATTTCATGTTTCTAAGTTGTTCAATCTTCTTTATAGTGTCTTCGATAATAATCGAGGCATGTAAAATATCCATAGATTTCGTTTGTAAAAGATTAAAAAGGTATTCAGTAAATCGAAATATTAGAGAAAATGTCTCTAACAAAAAATTAAACTGAAAACTTCATAGCTGCAAGCAAGCCTCTTGCGTTATTTTCTGTATTTCCATCAAATTGTTTTGGATTTTCAAGAATAAAATTAAAAAGATTAAGAATATATTCTATAGTTTCTTTTACTCTTTCAACGAGTCGTGATAAATAATTTCACTCACTTTTTTTTAATTTTTATAATAATATATATATATATATATATATATATATATATATATATATATATATATATATATATATATATATATATATATATATATATATATATATATATATATATATATATATATATATATATATATATATATATATATAGATATATATATATATATATATATATATATATATATATATATATATATATATATATATATATTATATATATATATATATATATATATATATATATATATATATATATATATAAAACTTCAAAATGCGTAGTGATGAATAAAGGTGTTATGTGAAAAAAAGCCACTAAATTTAAACCTTATTCACTTATGATTTAAGATCTAAATACATTAATTTTTCTCCCTTGCTAAAAGCAGAAAAATAACTCTGGTTTAAAGGCATAATGATAAAAAAAAAAAAAGTAAGTAAATTAGCCCGTATTTAGTCGTGCGATAAGGCCTATTATTGAATAAAATTGTTTTCCCAATCGATAAGCAATTGTCATTCTCATTTGCATTGCATTTTTGGCCATATTTACTAATAGAATAAGGGCTTTTTCTTTTAGAAGCGGATTTTTTTCTGAATTTCTTGCATTTAAAGCCAGCATATAAAATTTACTATTATAAAATATTTATAATATTTAATATTAGGCCTATATTATTTTCATCCTACCAAAGTATACATGATGTAATTATTTTTTTACTTAATGTACGTACGCATTCATTGCATGCTTTGCATTCATGGAGAAAACGCCACTGATATATATATATATATATATATATATATATATATATATATATATATATATATATATATATATATATATATATATACTATATATATATATATATATATATATATATATATATATTTCGAGTTTTAGCCACAATCTATTAATATAATTGTGTTACCAGGGTACGGGACTGGGACCCAACTCAAATGCACCACCCACCAACCTCTTTCCCCAACCTCCGACCTTAATGAAAGAGATTTTACAATGGATTATATACTTTTTGCACTAGTATTGAAATTCAAATATAGGAAGGTTGGGCTTGAGAAACATCAATTTTTCTGCTGAGAGTCTATTTCTCTTTTCATCATATATTAGCCCACCATTGCTAAATACTCTCGAACTTGGAACATAAGTTGGAGGACAGGCCAAGTATTTTCTTGCAAGTTTACTCAAGCGTGGGTAAATATTTTGCTTAACTTTCCACCAACTGATTGGATCATTATTTGAATCTAATCGTTTTTCTTGGTGATAGTTTTCAATCATTTTCACTACATCTATTGGTAATGCGTGCATTTCTTCATCACTACTGGACTGTAGAAATTTTTCCAGTGAATCTGTTATTGATTTACTTGTAGAAGGTGTTGGTTCTGTAGATTTCGTTTTTCTTTTTAATGGGTGGCGAATTAATAGACTGTTCGGATTGAAGTTTTTCAACTGCAACACAAAGTAACGATTTAACATGTTCTAATATTGTTACAAAAAAACTTGCCTTTATAACGGGGATCTAAGTAAGTTGCAATAGTATGAAGGTCATTAATTTCCACAGAACCAAAGAGTTTTTCTAGCTCTAGTTTAATTACATCATTCATTCTTTTTAAACCGTCATCATTTTCATTTGAAGATGGTTCAAAATGCTTCCTTAGCGTTGAGATTAATGGTATTACATCGGAGACAGAAGCTGTAG
Organism: Trachelipus rathkii; assembly: GCA_015478945.1. Taxonomy (NCBI): domain Eukaryota; kingdom Metazoa; phylum Arthropoda; class Malacostraca; order Isopoda; family Trachelipodidae; genus Trachelipus; species Trachelipus rathkii. The sequence goes on from JABUQX010018411.1 coordinate 24,562, forward strand.
AGGCGCTGATTTTTTGGTAGTTTCTTCAAATGGTTTCAATAGCTTAATGCAGTGTGATATGATGTCATTTTCCACATTAATAAGATTGTTAACTTTGGAATACGAACTGGCGTACGAAGCAAGAAGTTCTTTGAGCAATACTTCTTTCCATCATATGAAGTGTACTATTTCAGCGAGTTGGAATGTCTTTGATAACATTAAGATATGGAATATCAAACCGTTTTTGAATTGCCTTAAACTCATTTTCATTTTCATTTTTCTTTTTCAGATTCATCTTAAGTATTTTTATTATAAAATTCTTTATCAAATCGACAATAAACATCCATACCCAACTTCCACGGGAGCACAGCAGATGCGGATCTGAATCTTTGTAATGTGCGTATGCTCCGCGGATGCGGATAGTTACTATAATACACAAATATATATATATATATATATA
>JABUQX010018411.1:27500-30000 GCA_015478945.1 Trachelipus rathkii
TACCAAAGTATACATGATGTAATTATTTTTTTACTTAATGTACGTACGCATTCATTGCATGCTTTGCATTCATGGAGAAAACGCCACTGATATATATATATATATATATATATATATATATATAATATAAAAATAAATATATATATATATATATATATATATATATATATATATATATATATATATATATATATATATATATATATATATATATCTATATATATATATATCTTATATATATATATATATATATATATATATATATACTATATATATATATATGGAGCGATACCAGTATGACTTCTGGACTGTTGACTCGACCCCCGATTCGGCTCCGGTCCCGGCCCCGGTCGGCCCCGGTCCCCCCCGGCCCAGGCCCCGGTCCCATCATTTTAAAATGCTCTCAGCTCAGACTCCGGTCCAAAAATTTAAAAATTTAGACTCCCGTCATCAACATTTTAAATTTTAAAAGATGAACCTCCTGTTTAGAACCTCTTTATTTTACAAAAAAATTTAGCTAGCTCGGACTGCAAAAACCTCGCAGCTGCGGTGTGACTACAGGCTCTGCATGAGGGCCCACGGTTTTATATAAGTATGTGTTTTTAAGTATAAGCATCAATTTGTTTTAAATAATCTTAACTGAAGTCGTGTCCATTGATTTTGCAAATTAAATATTACAAAAATAAATGAATAAATAAATAAATTTTAATTGAAAAATTATTATTTAAATCTTTGCTCATATTTAAAGAAATATTAAAAAAATAGCATAAATTTTCTTATTTTCTCTTTCTATACATATAAAAAAGGAAAAATTTTAAATCATTTCACAGTTTTAAAAACATATATTTTTCTCTTTACTATAATAAAATCTTTTAAATAGCGGCGGAAATAATACCAAAAATAATAATAATAATAATAAAAAAAAATTAAGAAAAAAAATTTAGAAAAAAGAGAAATCTGTCAAAATGACGACCTAAATGATGAATCGATTTTAAGGTCTATTTCATTTTGACAGAAGTATGATTAAATCAGTCAAAATACATAAAAATACATTGAGAGGGAAAAGACTGAAGTTGACCTAAGTAATATATAAAGGATGCACAATAACCTTCGTTTCTTTAGCGTTTCCAAATGTATTGAATATATTTAAAATAAATAAATTTATTATTTCTTTTTATTTTAAAGTTATCACCTCAAAGGTATTGCCTATTATATAGGGCAGGGGGCGTTAGGGAGCTTTCTAGGAAGCTTTTCTAAGGTCTGCAGGAGGGGTAGAAACAGTGTCTTTAATCCCACATGACTAAATCGCTTGCTACGACACACTCTCTCTCTCTCTCTCTTTATATATATATATATATATATATATATATATATATATATATATATATATATATATATATATATATATATATATATATATATATATATATATATATATATATATATATATATATATATATTTATAATTAATCTATCTATCTATCTATCTATCTATCTATCTATCTATCTATCTATCTATCTATCTATCTATCTATCTATCTATCTATCTATCTATCTATCTATCAACGCATTCTAAATACTTGGGTTTTTATATCAATAATTATTTAGAAGAAAGCTTGGATATTAAAAGAGCAAGAAACAAATTCTTTGGTAAGTTTAATCTTATTTTGCGTAGATTTAGATCACTGGATCCTGAAATGATTTTGTATTTGCTAAGATCCTATTGTACCCCATTTTATGGAGCAGATTTATGGGTTAATTTAGCTAACAGTAGTCAATTGATGAAACAATTTGAAACTGGCTTTCACAATGCGATTAAGAAGACCCTTAAAATTTCAACGAGATTTAGTAACCATGATGTTTGTAATAGTCTTGAAATGTTGCTGTTTAAACACTATCTAAATTATATGAAATTATGCACAGTTTTTAGGCTATTTAATAGACCATGTGAATTTATTGATAAGAATCGATCCTTATTGATTAGAGGTAGACTGGTGAGAGATATAGAAAAAATATTTCAATCAAAATACAACGTTTCAAATATTTTTCAAAATGATCTTGATGCTTTAAAAGCTAGAATTTGGTTTATACAAAGTAGAGAAGATTCTTTGAGATGATTTCTACATATTATTATTGTTATTTTAGTTTTTGGATTTTTATTTTTTAATTACTTTTAAAAAAATGTACTTGTTTACGATAATAAAGAATTAAAGTCTATCTACTATCTATCTATTTATTTTAATGTAATATATTTTTTAATTTACTGAGTGTGCGAAATAAAGAATTAAAGACTAAAGGCTATCTATCTATCTATCTATCTATCTATCTATCTATCTATCTATCTATCTATCTATCTATCTATCTATCTATCTATCTATCTATCTATCTATCTATCTATCTATCTATCTATCTATCATCTTTCCTTATCTTTTTAAAACCTCTAGAATGCATTCAAATGCAGTATATATAATTTAAAATACCAAATTATTCAAAGACGAAA
>JABUQX010018411.1:47500-50000 GCA_015478945.1 Trachelipus rathkii
TTTTACTGAAAGTTCGCTCCTCAGGGATAGAATTTGAAACCTTCGACACGCAAATTTGATTCGTTATCTCTTAAGTTACACACCTATACACACACCTAAAAAAAAGTGTTTAAATTGACTACAAATAGCGTTATAGTGTTGACGCCACTGATGGCTGCTTCAAAAGTTTGTCTCTCATCCTCTACTTACCCATGATGATCCCCGATTTGGGGAAAACAAAAAATTATCCACTTTCTCTGGTGCTCGGTCTTCTTTATTCATTAATTTCTGTAATATTCGTGGTTACTCCTTTAATTTTATTCAGCACTACCTTTCTTCCACTAAACCTCAAGACCTGTTCTTAAGAGGAACTCAAGTGCTTGAATGTTCTTATAGCAAGCCCTTATCTGTTCCCACTTACTCTTCCTATCTTCAATCTAAATTCGAATAAGGCGATTTGTGAAATCATTGTGCTCGTTCCTGCCTTACCAATTTGGTGTCCCCTGAATTTTTCGTATTATGGCTAACGTTCACCTGCCAATCTCTCTCTCTCTACTCTCCTCTCTTACTTTCTCGTCTCTCTCATCTCCTCTTCTCTCTCTTCTCTCATTCTCTCTCTCTCTTCTCTTCTCTCTGCTCTCTCTCTCTCTCTCTCTCTCTCTCTCTCTCTCTCTCTTCCTCTCTCTCTCTCTCCTCTCTCTCTCTCTCTCTCTCTCTCTCTCTCTCTCTCTCTCTCTCTCTCTCTGTAATTTTATTTGTTCAGTTTATTTAATCCCTAACTTTACTGATTATCTCTCGTCTTCTCCTTACTTGGGAAACCATTCTTGGTGATTTCAATGTTTTAACATCGCCAATGGTTTTCGTCTAGCTTGAAGGCTGCAGTTAGCAAAAACGCTTACCATTTATGTCCATGATAGCTTTGTTGGGCACAGAGTTTGGTTTTCTTCCTTTTCTTTGATAGTTTTTAGACGAACCAAACATTCTACAAATTTTATTTATTTCAAAGTTGTATTCCTTTTAACTTACACTATTAAAATTAAACTCTTTTTTTCCCCTTCTATGTTTCTCCTAACGTTTATGCATGGTTTTGAACCATTTTCCTGGTCATTCGAAAATGTTTTAAGATCTAGTGCGAAGCTTATCGTATCATACTCAAATTCTATAAAAAATGTTTCCCTTTTTAAGGTAAACATTAAATTAAAATGTAGAAACAAAAATCATGGTAGCGTTAAAATGAACTGTCTTATATATATATATATTATATATATTAATATATAATAATATATATATATTAATATATATAGTAAATATATAAGTATATATATATATATAATACTAATATTATATATATATATATATATATATATATATATATATATAAAATATATATATTAAATATATTATATATATATATGATATAAGTAGATATATATTATTATATATATATATATATTTATAATATAATAGAATATATAATATATTATATATATATAGTATATATATATAATACGTATATATATATATTATATAATTATATAATATTATATATATATATATATATATCTTATTATAAATATATTATATGTATATATATTATTTGTGTTACGGAACCTCTATCCTATGAATTTAGGGGGTTCATTACCTACCGCAGTAGGGTCCTTGCTCAGGGAGATTGTGTTACATGTATTTTCAAACCAAATGCGGATTATAATGCATAAGATTATCTAGGTTTATAGCAAGTTCCCCAGGCTCACAATCTCATTGAAATCTACGGCACCGCGACGTGGTTTCGCATCCAAAATGAGCGATCTTCTTATGCTAGAAATGAGAGAGAGGGAAAAGGGTAAGGAGAGAGAGAGAGAGAGTGATGAGAAACTGAGATGAGAGAGAGAGAGAGAGAGAAGAGAGAGATGAGAGAGGAGAGAGAGAGAAGAAGAGAGAGAGACAGAGAGGAGAGAGACAAAGAGAGAGAGAGACAGACGAGCAGACAGACAGGACAGACGAGATTTTATATGCTATAATAATAGATGTTCTGTTGTTATGTGTTTGCTAATTTTTAGTATGTCGTTTGATTAAGAGTATATATTATATAACCTATAAATATATTATAGTATATATATTATAGTAGTATATATATATATAAATATATATATATATACTATATATATATTATAATATATATATAATAATCGATATATATATATTATATATATAGATATATATATATATATAATATATATATATATATTATTTATTATATATATTATTATATATATATAATATTAATATATAAGTATATATATATATATATATATATATATATATAAATATAATATATAATATATATATAATATATATATATATATAGCCCTATTAATATTTTATATATATTCATATATATTATATATAATATATTATATATTATATATATATATTATATAGATTATATAGATTTATATATATATATATATATATATATATCATAATCTATAATATATATATATATATATATATAAATCAT
>JABUQX010018411.1:55000-60000 GCA_015478945.1 Trachelipus rathkii
ACTTATCTACTTAAATTATTTTAGTTAATAATATGTATACATTTTTTTACTTGTTTCTTGGTTATGTTTTAAAGTTTTTCTCTTAACTTTTCGCCATATTTTTTAAAATTCAAAAATGACCCATATAAAATGTCAAGTTTTCATTGTTATTTTAAGGCAAAACATTTAGCCATACAAATTTTATTATTAAGATATGTATTCCTTTATAATTATCCATCTTAATTTTTTATTCATTTTTAATTGTATTTTTATCTTTTATATCAACTAAATTTCCTTAAACATTTTACACACCTCCCTTTACATACATAAACAGCGTATTTATACTATTTTATAGTTAATACATTACTGCAGTAACATTTAAAAATAAAATATTTATAGTTTTAACATAAACATTGTCAAATTTTTTGGAAACATGTTCCTGAAAGGGAAGGTCAACTTTTTAGTTCACAACACTCCATTTCAGATTAAAGTCCAAAAAATATTACTTTGGACCTATTTGCAAGTCCGATATATATATTACATAAACCTTTTCAGGATAAAATAAGATTCTTGAACCTTTTATTTCAAGTTAAATATAATACTTGGAACTTTAAAAGTTATATTACATATTTGTAAGCTCTTGAGTTATTGTGTATAGTTATATATATTACATGAATCTTTATAAGTTATATGAAACATCTGTAAACTCTTGAGTTCTTGTTTTGAGGACGTCTTCTACGAGCTGAAAATTTTGACATTTTAGATTCTTTAGTTTTTAAATTTTTATCTATTCTTTATCTTTTTATATTTAGTACTTTGCAAATTTTCGGAAAATTTAAAGAAACTCTTTTTGAGTAAATTACTTTGAATTGTTTATTGAAAAGATAAATTTGAAGTTAAATTGCAAAAGCAAGCACAGAGCCCATATGTTCTTATATATATATATATATATATTATTATATATATATATAAATATATATTAGTATATATAATATATAGATATATATATATATATCAGTGGGTAGATAGATGTTTTCCATGGTAGGCAAGATAATATATTATATATATAATATATATATATATATAATAAAAAATATATATATATATATATATATATATATATATATATATATATATATATATATATATATATATATACAGTATATATATATATATATATATATATATATATATATATATATATATATATATATATATATATATATATATATATATATATATATAGTTCTTGTTTACAAGAAAAATTCCACAGTATTAGCCTTCTCATAATCTGGCGATTTTCGTCAACTTCTTCGTTATGTTTTTTAATAAGCGTTTTATGAGATTCACCTAAAGCCTGATCAATATTGTATTTCTAAAGTTTGTTTTTAGGAAATAATCAACACTAACTTCCATTTCCATCTAATATTAATAACCTCAAAAATTAAGTAAATATTTAAATTAAATATAGAAGCAAACATGATTTCCAAAGAAAATTTAAAAAAAAAGAAACTATTTATGCAACATCGTGAAGTACGAGAGCGAGAGGCGCCTGCCTCCCTTTATATTGAAAAGCACTGAGGATATATTTTAATTTCACCTACGCCGGATGGTCTAGGAAAGTTAAGCAGTGGATAGAGAGGCAAAGCATTACCTCATTTTTTGTTTTATATTTCTTTAAGATTTTGTAATAATTTTCTTATGGTTTCTTATTATATTAACATTTTTTATATTTTTGTTTATTTGTTTTCTAATTATTAATTGGTCTTTAAAAATAAGATAGAAAGCCTTCCCAGCCTAATCTTAACTACGCCAGCTGATAATATATATATATAGTATTATATATATATATATAATATATATATATATATATATATATAATATAGATATATAATATTATATTATATATATATATATAATATATAGTAGATTATATATAATAAATATATATAGGTTCTTTTCGATTGTAAGTTTTTCCGTCTTGGGAAAGAGGATTGAAGAGAGAGAGAGAGAGAGAGAGAGAGAGAGAGAGAGAGAGAGAGAGAGAGAGAGAGAGAGAGAGAGAGAGAGAGAGAGAGAGAGAGAGAGAGAGAGAGAGAATAAAAATTTATCAAAGAAGTAAGTCCCATATACTCTCCTCTGAAGAATAAGTATATAAATGATAAACTCAGTGGAATATTTGTGTTCGTTTTTTTGTGGTTTAAAGATTGAGAAAATAAAAACAAACTAAAAGATAGAGAGATGTTAGAAGGAGAAATAACTCGGGAATCCTTTAAAGTGGACTTTGAGAAAAAGGCTGATCTAAGAATTCGACTTTAGTAAATGGTAAAAAATCTACAATTCTACAGATGAAACAAGAGCAAGAAAATGGGAGGAGCAAACTAAGATTTTTATATCCAGGAAAATTCCTCATAGAGCAGGAAGATTTAAGGAGAGCAGGCGGAATATTTTGGCGTTTTCTTTGAAAGAAGTTTTTGGTAAGGTAAAGAATTTTTTTACGATTTTAAGTCGAAATTAAAGGATGGAAAGTTTAGTTTGAGGAAAAAAATATATTTCAAGCTTTTATGCAAGAAAAAATCATTTCGTCCATTTGTTCTGCCACTCTGACGAATTCTTCCCACAGAGGCAATAATTTTTCCAGTTGAAATCGAAGAAGTACGAAATCAAGCTCAGTCAATTTGCGGTACTTAATTACGGGAAACTTAAAGAGATATATCAAGATACATAGATGAAAAGGAAATTGGAGGAACACAGAGGAGGAAAGATTCTAATTGTATAAGACGAAGTGTTGGAAGTTAAGAAAGGTCTACAGTATTCATATGTTTATTTTATCTTCAAAACAATCTGGGATACGAGGCTAAGAGGAAAGAGATGTTGTTCATCAAAGTAGAGATTAGAATGAAAACTACCAAAATGTTAAAAAGAATTGAAGAAATAAAACTGCTCATCAAAGCAATAAAACACTTCATTACATCCACACCACTAGAAATTATTGACTACATGGCAATGGTAGGGGAAAAATCGAATGAGAGGCAATCTTTTGGAACCCTTTACCATCCCGAGCTTCTCCAAGGCTGCACTATTTGCAAACAATTTTAAAATTTTAAAAAAGACCGAGTAGATACGTAATGTGCATTAGATATTGTATGAGAAGGAAGAGAGGTTGAGTATTTACTAGATAGGTCAGTAAGTACTCCTACTGTAAGATAGAAAAGATTCTATGAAAGTGAGGGGGAAAAGGGACGAATTATTGCACACTACTGTGCACATAAATATTCCATCCTAACTATAGCTATTGTCCTCTCTCTCTCTCTCTATATATATATATTATATATATATATATAATAATATATTATATATATATATATAATCTATATATAATATATATATATATATATAATATATTATATATAATATATATTATTAGTATATATATATATATATATATTATATATATATAAGGCATTAATTGGTGTTTAAGGAATCCATAAAAAAAATTTATCACTGACTAGTATTTAAATTTGAAAGTTAAATTTTATAGATTAATTTATAACAAATGAATTGATTTATTTTAAATTTTAAACGGCTACTTACTAGAGCCATTCTTTGATATACTAGTATATAGTATATATATATATATATATATATATTATATATATATAATATTATATATATATATATATATATATATATATATATATTGTCTATCTATATATATATATATATATATATATATATATATATATAACAGTCTGTAAAACTACAAGAAAAACAATAAATATGCAAAACTTGGCAAACACTCGCTTAATATCCGCCCATAAAAGTGTCTCGAACAAATCAGTTTATTCTATTATTCGTTTGTACTAATGTTAACAAATATCAAAGTTCAAAATATTTACGTAATTTGTTTCTTTTCAATTAAATATGATTTTTAGTGACAATACTTGTTTGTAAGTTTATTCCACAATGAAATTTGAAAACGACCTTATTTGGAACAATTTTACCTAGAAAATAATAATAGTGTGAGGAAATTGATTGAAATCGGCTAAATCCATAATTTACTGAGACCGATTCAGTTTAGAGTTATAGAAGGGTTTCAAACCTACTCCGATTCACCAAAAGTTTACCGACTCTGATTCCTATTTCATGGCCGTGATAATAATTGAGATACACCTTGCTATCAAATTATTGGAAAGCGATTGATACTGAAAACAAATTTTTTGTCCTAGCTTTCATTTATGCAAATTTATTTACAGTTCTTTTAAAATCTTTTTTTCCATGTCTCAAATTTTGTTGAACAGCAAAGTTATGATAGTTAATTTCTTTTATGCCATTTGATTTTGTACGATTCTGAGTCGAAATATAAGCATCACGAGTAATTGAACATTACATTACACTTACTTCACTAATAAAAACTTGATGGCTCCCAAGCTGCGGTGATAGAGAATCATGTGAGAGGCCATCTTTTGATTCCCCTTATCCATCTTTAGCTTCTTCGAGACTACCTTTTGGTGATATTTTTTAAGATTTCAAAGGTTTTTTTTATTGTGTGTTGGTATGAAACGAAGGAGGTGGATACATTACTTTATATACCTGTAAGCATTCCAAGTGTAAGATCGAATATACTATGTGGTCATTTAAAGAAAATAAAAAGTTGGATTAAAGGAAACAGAAAAGTTGGGATTTTTAGTTTGCGCCATAATATTCCCACTCAACCTAACATTCTTTATTTCATTTATCATCTCCATCGTCCGCTTTAAATTAATATTATTATTATTGATTATATTATATTATATTATTATTTATTAATTTATTATTATTATTATTATTATTATTATTATTATTATTATTATTATTATTATTATTATTATTATTATTATTATTATTTATTATTAATTAATTATTATTATTATTATTATATTATTATTATATTATTATTATATTATATATATATATATATATATATTATAATATATAGTATATATATATATATATATATATATATATATATATATATATAT